>CM056995.1:174485082-174780082 GCA_029891345.1 Dryococelus australis
CTGTGGTGCATCATACTGCAACACAGTACGGATGTCCAAGTGGTGCACTCTCCTGCAACAAAGTGGAATGCCCCAATGTTTCGTCCTCCTGCAATATTATGAGTTGGCACAGTGGTGTAACCACATGAAACAAATAAAGGTTCTGTAGTGTTGCCGCATCCTGCAACAAAGTGAGTTAGCGCAGTAGTGTATCATCCTGCAAAAAAAATTGTCCTAGTATTGCATACTCCTGCACGAAATTGTGGTGGCATAGTAGTGTATCATCTTCCCATAAAGTGAGGTACTGCACTGGTGCATATTCTTGCTTCGGAGTGAGGTGCCCTTGGTGGATCTTCCTGCAACAAAGTGAGATGCCCCAGTGGTCCATCATCATACAATAAAGTTTTGGTGCCCCAGTGGTGCATCCTCCTGCAAATAAGTGAAGTGCCCTAGATATGAATCCACCTGCAACAAATTGAGTTGGCACATTGGTGCACCCTCCTGCAACCACATGTACGGGTTCCATTGGTGCATGGTTCTGTAACAAATTAGGTGTCACACTTTATCTTCCTGCGACAAAATGATTTGCCTCAGTTGTGCATCATGAAAAAAAGTGATTTGTCCCAGTGTTGCATCATTCTGCAACTAAGTGAGTTACCCATTCGTGCAGCCTCCTGCAACAAATTGTGGCAGCTCAGTGGTCCATCCGTCTGTATCAAAGTAAAGTGGACCAGTGTTGCATCCTCCTGCAATAAAGTGAGGTGGGCCATTAATCATCATCCTGCAACAAAGTGAGGTGGTCCATTAGAGCATTTTCCAGAAACAAAGTGAAATGCTCCTATTGTGCATCCTACTGCAATAAAGTGAGGTGTCCCAGTGTTGCATCCTACAGCAGTAAAGTAAGGTGTCCCAATGGTGCATCCTCCTGCAATAAGGGGTGGACAATTAGTTCATCCTTCTGCAACAAAGTGATGTTTACCATTAGTTCACCCACCTGTACCATAAATTTGAGGTACCTCAGTGGTGCTTCATCCTGCAACAAGGTGAGGTACCCCAGTGTTGCATCATCCTGTAATAAAGTGAGGTGCCCCAATGGTGCATTCTCCTGCAAAAAAGTGAGGTGCCTCAGTGTGCATCCTACTTTAACGACATGAGGTGGTTTGTTGGTGCATCATACTGCAACAATATGTGTTGACCCATTGGTGCATCATCCTGCAATAAAGTGAGTTGGCCCAGCTTCAGATCCTCCTGCATCTAAGTGAGTTGTTCAATGGTACACTCTTCTTCAACAAAGTGAGTTGTGTAAATGGTGCATTCTTCTACAACAATGTAAGTTGGCCCAGTGTTGCATCATCCTGGAACAAAGTGAGGTGGGCTACTAGATCATCCTACTGCAACAAACTGAGGTGCCTAGTGTTGCATCATCCTTCTATATAATGAGGTGACCCAGTGTTGTATCAACCTTCTACAAAGTGAGGTCCCTCAGAGTTGCATCTTGCAACAATGTGAGGTGCCCTAGTAATGCATCATATTGCAATAAAGTGAGGTGCCATAGTGGTGCTTCATCCAGCAATAAAGTGAATTGCCCCCATGATGCATCATACTGCAACCCAGTGAGAATGTCCCTGTCTTGCATCCTCCTGCAACAAGTGAGATTACCTAATGGTGCGTCCTCCTGCAAATAATGTGATTTGGCACAGTGGTTTATCTACATGAAACAATGAAAGGTGGCCAAGTGTTGCCTTCTCCTGCACCAAAATGAGTTCGCCCAGTAGTCTACCACCTGTAAAATAGGTGGCCTAGTAGCGTATCTGCCTGCACCAGATTGCAGTGGCCTGGTAGTGCATCCTCTTCCAACAAAGTGAAGTAACCCATAGTTGCCACATCCTGCAACAAGTGAGGTGCCAAATGGGTGCACCATCCTTCAACAAAATGAGTTGCTCCATTGGTGCACCATCCTGCAATTAAGTGAGATGCTCCAGTGGTGTATCATGCAATAAAGCGAGGTGTCCCAGTTTTGTATCATTCTCTAACAAAGTGAGGTGCCTTAGTGGCACTTACTACAATATAGTGATGCAACCTCCTGCAACAAAAGGAGGTGAACCAGTGGTGCATACTCCTGCAACAATGTAAAGTTCCCCAGATGTGGCTCCTTCTGAAACAAAGTGAGGTCCACCAGTGGTGCGTCCTCCTGCAACAAAGTGAGGTGCACCAGTGGTGCATCCTCCTGCAACAAAGTGAGGTGACTCAGTGGTGCGACCCCCCTTCAACAAATTGTGTTGTTCAAGTTGTGCATCATCCTGCAACAAAGTGAGTTGGCCCTGTTTGTCATCCTCTTGTGACAAAGTGAGTTGGCCCAGTTGTGCATCATCCTGCAACAAAGTGATTTGGCCCTGTGGGTCATCCTCCTTTATCGAAGTGAGTCGGATCAGTGGTACCTCATCGTGCAACAAAGTGAGTTGGCCCAATGGTGCATCTTCCTGCAACAAATTGAGGTGGCCCAATGTTGCATCCTCCTGCAACAAAGCGAGGTGCCCCAGTATTGCATCATCCTGCAATAAACTCAGGTGCCCCAGTGTTCCATCATCCTGCAATAAAGTGAGTGGCCCTGTGGTGCATCCTCCTGCAATAAATTAAGGATTTCCCAGTGGTGAATCCTCCTGTAAAAAAAGTGAGCTGGCCAAGTGGTGCATCCTCCTGCAACAAAATGAGGTGCCCCAGTGTTGCATCATCCTGCAACAAAGTGAGTTGCCCTAGAGTTGCATCCTCCTGCAATAAAGTGAGGTGGCCCAGTGAGGTATTCTCTTGCAAGAAAGTGAGGTGGTCCAGTAGTGCGTACTCATACATTATAGTGAGGTGACCCAGTGGTGTATCATCCTGAAATAAAATGAGGTAGCACAGTGTTGCGCCCCTGCTACAAACTGAAATGGACCAGTGATGCATCCTCCTGCAACAAAGTGAGGTGAACCAGATTAGTATTCTCCTGCAACAAAGTGAGTTGGCCTAGTGATGCATCATCCTGCAAAAAAGAGGTGACCCAGTGGTGTATCATCCTGCAACATAGTCAGTCCAATTGTACACCTTCTCCAACAAGGAGCGTTGGCTAAATGGTGCATCCTCCTACAACAAAGTGAGTTGGCCCTGTGGTGTACTCTCTTGTAACAAAGTGAGTGGGCCGAGTGGTCCATGCTCCCGCAACACAGTGAGTATGTCTCAGTAGTGTTTCCTCCTGCATCAAAGTGAGGTTCTCTAGTGGTGCATCCTTCTGCAAAAATTTCATTTTGCCCAGTGGTACACACTACAGCAACAAATTGAGGTCACCCAGTAGTGTAACCTCATGTAATTTATCGAGGTTCCCCAGTAGTGCATCTTCCTGCTTCAAATTAAGTTGTCCCAGTGGTGCGTTCTCATGCAACCAAGTGTGGTGGCCTAGTGGTGTAACTTCTTTCAACAAATAGAGGTAGCTCTTTAGGACATCATCCTGTAACAAAGTGCAGTTGTCCAGTTGTGCATCCCTCTTTAAAAAATTGAGGTAGAGTTGTGCATCCTCCTATAATAGTGTGATTTGGCACAGTGGTGTAACCAAATGAAACAAAGAAAGGTGCCATAGTGTTGCATCCTCCTTCAACGAAATGAGTTCGTCCAGTAGCGTATCCTCCTGCAAAAAAATTTGGCCTAGTAGTGAAACCTCCTGCACCTAATTGAGATGGCTTAGTAGTGTATCATCTTCCCACAAAGTGAGCTACCCCACTGGTGCATCTTCCTGCAACAAAGTGAGGTGGCCAAGTAGTGATTTCTCCTTCTGCAACAATGTGAGGTGCCCTAGTGGTGCATCATCCTGCAATATAGTGAGATGCCCACAATTGTAAATCATTTTGCAATAAAGTGAGAGACCCCAATTTTGAATTGTTCTGCAACAAAGTTATGTTCCCTAGCTATCCTGTAATAAAATAAGGTTGCCCATTGGTTCATCCTCCTGCAACAAAGAGAGACGGCTTAGTATTGCATTTTACTATTGCAACATAGTGGGGTGCCCCAGTGTTGCATTCTCCCGCAACAAATTGACAATTTCCCAGTGGTTAATCCTGCTGCAACAAAGTGAGGTGCCCCAGTGTTGCATCATCCTGCAATAAGGTGCAGTGTCCTGTGATGCATTCCCCTGCAACAAGTTAAGGATTTCCAAGTGGTGTATTCTCCTGCAACAAATTAAGGATTTCCCTGTGGTGCATTCTCCTGCCAAAAAGTGAGGTACCAAGTGGTGCATAATCCTGCAACAAAGTGAGGTGCCCCAGTGTTTCATCATTCTGCAACAAAGTGAGGTTCTCTATTGTTGCATCCTCCTAAAATAAAGTGAGGAGTCCTAGTGAAGCATCCTCCTGAAACAAAGTGAGGTGGTCCAGTGGTGCGTATTCCTGCAATAAAGTGAGGTTTCCCAGTGGTGAAACATCCTGAAATAAAGTGAGGTGGCACAGTGATGCACCCGCGCAACAAAGTGAAATTGACCAGTGTTGCATCCTCCTGGAAAAAGTGAGGTAACCCAGTGGAGTATTATCCTGCAAAAAAGTAAGGTGCCCCCGTGGTGCATCCTCCTGCAACAAAGTAAAGTCCCACAGTCGTCCATTCTCCTGCAACAAAGTAAAGTCCCACAGTCGTCCATTCTCCTGCAGCAAAGTAAGGTGACCCAATGCTACATCATCCTGCAACAAAGTGATGTGCCCTAGTGTTGCTTCAACCAGCAATAATGTGAGGTACCCAGTGGTGCAATCTTCTACAACAAAGTGAGGTGGCCCAGTGGTTCATCCTCCTGCAACTAAGTGGGAGGGCCCATTGGTGCATCATCCTGCTATAAAATGAGGTGGCCTAGTGATGCATCCTCCTGCAATAAAGTGAGGTGTCCCAATGTTGCATCCTACTGCAACAAAGTTAAGTGGACCAGTGTTGCAACCTCCTGCATTATATTGAGGTGACCCTGTAGTGCATCACCCTCCAAGAAAGTAAGCTGCCCCATTGGTGTGCCATACTTCAATAATATGTGGATGTTCAGTGGTACACCCTCATGCAAGAGAGTAAGTTTGCCCAGTGTTGAATCCTCCTGCGACAAAGTGAGGTGGCCCAGTGGTGCATTTTTCTGCAACAAAGTGAGGTGCCTCATTGGTGCTTCCTTCTGCAACAAAGTAAGGTGGTTCAATGGTGCGTCCTCCTGCTATAAGGGTGAGGTGGACCATTAGATCATCCTATTGAAATAAATTGTTGTGGACCATTATTTCATCAATGTGTGCCATAAATTTGAGGTACCTTCATGGTGCATCCTCCTGCAAAAAAGTGAGGTGGCCTAATGATGCATCCTGCTGCGACAAATTAAGGACCTCCCAATGGTGCATTCCCCTGCAACAAAGTGAGGGGGCCATGTTGTGCATCCTCCCGCAATAAAGTAAGGTCTCCCTGTGTTGCATCATCCTGCAACAAAGTGAGGTGCCCTAGTGGTGCATCCTCCTGCAACAAAGTGATGTGGCCCATTGATGCATACTTCTGAAACAAAGTGAGTTGACCCAGTGGTGTGTACTCCTGCAGTAAAGTGAGGTGACCAAGTGGTGCATCATCATTTAATAAAATGATGTGCCCAATGGTGCATCCTTCTGCGACTAAGTAAGGTTTCTCAGTGGTGAAACCTCCTGCAACAACATGAGGTGGTACATTGTTGCATCGTACTGCAACAAATTCAGTTGGCCCAGTGATGCATCATCCAGCAACAAAGAGTTGACCCGGTGGTGTATCATCCTGCAATAAAGTGAGGTGCCCTGTGATGCAACCTCCTGCAACAATGCAAGGTGAACCAGATGTGCCTCTTCCTGCAACAAAGTGATGTCCTCCAGTGGTGTATCTTACTGCAATAAAGTGAGGTGGCCAAGTACTGCTTTTTCCCGCTGCAACAAAGTAAGGTGCCCCTGAGGTGCATCATCAGGCAATATTGCGATGTGGTCCAATGGTCCAATCCTCCAGCAATTAAGTCATGTGCCCTGGTTATGCATCTACCTGCAACTAGTTGAGTTGGTGCAGTGGTACACCCTCCTGCAACAATGTGTGCGGGTCCAGTTGTGCTTCCATATGTAACGAAATGAGATGCTGCTGTGCATCCTACTGCGACAAAGTGAGGTGCCTCAGTGGTGCTTCCTGACAAAAAGGGATTTCTCCCTGTGAAGCATCCTTCTGCAACAAAGTGCGGTGCCAATTGTTGCAGCCTCCTGCAACAGAGTCAGGTGGTCCAGCGATGCATTCTCCTGCAGTAAAGTGAGGTGGCCTTATGGTGCATTCTCCCAGAACAAAGGTGATTTGGAAAGTGGTGCATCCTCGTGCAACAACATGTGTGAGCCTAGTGGTGCATCCTCCTATATCAAAGTGATGTGCCCTATTGGTTCATCCTGACAAAAATTATTTTTTTTCCAGTAGTGCATCATTCTGCAAAAAAGTGAGTTGTTTAATGGTTCAGCCTCCTGCAATAAAGTTAGGTGGCGCAATGGTGCATCTACCTGCAACTGCATAGTTGGCACAGTTGGGCACCCTCCTGCAACAAAGTGAGTTGGACCAGTGTGGACCTCCTGCAACAAATTGCGGTGAACGAGTGGTCCATTCTTCTGCAACAAAGTGAGATAGAACTGTGCAGTGGGCCATTTGTTCACATTCCTGCAACAAAGTGAGGTGCCCCAGTGGTGCATCCTCCTGCAACAAATTGAAGTTACCTGTAGTGTTTCCTCAGGCTGAACAAAGTGAAGTGCCTCAGTGGTGTATCCACCTGCTACAAAGTGAGATGGCACTGTGGTGATCCCTCCTACAACAAAGTAAGTTGACCCATCGGTGCATCTTCCTTCAACTAAATGATGTGCCCCAGCAGTGCATCCTCCTACATCATAGTGAGGTGACCCAGTGCAGTGCATCCTCCTGCAATAAAGAGAGTTGCCCAGTGGTGCAACCTACTGCAACAAAGTGACAGGTCCTCCTGTCATGCATCCTCCTGCAACAACATGAGGTGCCCCAGTGGTGCATCTTCCTGCATCAAAGTCAGGTTTCCCAGTTGTGCAGCCTCCGTCAAATAAGTGAGGTGCCCTTGTAGTAGTTAATGATGCAAAGTGATATTCCCCAGTTGTGCATCCTTTGATACAAAGTGAGGTGCTGCAGTAGAGCAAACTCCTGCAACAAAGTGAGGTGCCCCACTTGTGATTCCTTCTGCAAGTAATTGAGGTCCCCTGTGGTCCACCCTAATGCCACAAATTTAGGTGCCCCAGTGCTGCATTATCCTGCAACATAGCGAGTTGGCCCTGTGCAGTGCATCCACCTGCAATAAAGTGAGGTATCCAATGGTGCATCCTCCTGCAAAAAGTGACAGGTGCCCGCTGGTACATTATCCTGCAAAAAAGTTAGGTCCCCAGTGGTACATCCTCCTGCAACAAAATGAGGTTGTCCAGTGGGGCATACTCCTGCAATAAAGTGAGGTGACCCAGTGATGCATCCTCCTGAAACAAAGATAAATGGACCAGTGTTGCATCCCCCAGCAACAAAGTGAGGTGGAACAGTGGAATATTCTTCTGCAACCATGTGAGGTGCCCCTATGGTGCATCCTCTTGCAACAAAGTGAGGTCCCCTGGTCCTTTATTCTCCTGCAGCATAGTAAAGTGATCCATAGCTGCATAATCCTGCAATAAAGTAATGTGGCCTAGAGGTGCATCAATGTGCAATACAGTGAGGTGCCCAGTGGTGCATCCTTATGCAACAAAGTGAGGTGGCCCAGTGATGCATGCCTCTGCAACAAAGTGAAATTTACCAGTGGTGCATCCTCCTGCAGCAAAGTGAGGTGGACAAGTGGACCATTCTCCTGCAATAAAGTGAGGTGGCCCAATGATGCTTCCTACTGCAACAAAGTGAGGTGGACCAGATGGTGCATCTTCCTGCGACAACGTGAGGTTGTTCAGCTGTGCATTATACTGCAACAAAGTGAGTTGGCCCAGTGGTGTGTCATCCTGCAACAAAGTGAGTTGGCCCACTGATGCAAATCCTGCAAGAAAGTGAGGTTGGTGTATCCTACAGCAATAAAGTGAGATAGTTCAGTGGTGCATCCTGTAAAAATGTGACTTGGCCCAGTTTTGCATCCTGCAATATAGTGAGGTGCTCCTGTAGTGTAGCTTCCTGCATAAATGTGAGGATGGCTCAGAGGAGCACCCTCCTGCCACAATGTAAGTGGGCACACTGGTCCATCCTCCTGCAACAAAGTTATATAGGCCTAATGGTGTATCTGCCTGCAAAAAAGTAAGGTACCATAGTGGTGCATCCATCTGCAATAAATTGACTTGGCCCAGTAGTGCAATTCCCTGCAACAAAGTGAGGAGGCCCAGTAGTGCTTCTTCCTGCTGCAAAAAAGTGGATTGCCCTAGTGGTGTCTCATCCTGCAATAAAGTGAGATGCCACAGTGGTGCATCATCCAGCAATAAAGTGATATGCCCCAGTTTTGCATCGTTCTGCAACAAAGTTAGGTGGCCAATTAGTGCTTTCTGCTGCTGCAATAAAGTGAGGTGGCCAATTAGTGCTTTCTGCTGCTGCAATAAAGTGAGGTGCTCCAGTGGTGCATTCTCCGGCAACATATTGAGGATTTCCAAATGGTGCATCATCCTGCAATAATATGAGGTGTCCCAGTGTTGCAACATCCTTCATCAACGTGATGTTCCGTAGTGGTGCATCCTCCTGCAACAAAGTGAGGTGGCCCAATGTTGCATAATATTGTAATAAACTAAGGTGTCCAGTGGTGCATCCTCCTGCAACAATGTAAAGTGCACCAGATATGCCTCCTGCAACAAAGTGATGTTCCCCAGTGGTGCATCTTACTACAATAAATTGAGGTGGCCAAGTAGTGCTTTCTGGCTTACAATTTGAGGTGCCCCAGTTTTCCATCATCGTGCAGTAAAGTTAGGACCCCACTGGTACATTCTCCTGCAATAATGTAAGGTGCACCAGATGTGCCTCCTGCAACAAAGTGATGTCCCCCAGTGGTGCATCCTCCTGCAAATAAGTGAGGTTCCCTTGTTAAGCATCCACGTGCAACAATCTCAGTTGGCACAGTGGTGCACCCTCCTGCAACACGTGCAGGTCCAGTGGCGCATACTTTTGCAGCGAAATGAGGTGCCGCTGTACATCCTACTGCATCAAAGACAGGTGCCTCAGCGGTGCATCCAGACAAAAAAAATTGTCCCACTGATGCATGCTCCTGTAACATAGTGAGGTGCCCATTGGTGCAGCCTCCTGCAACAGAGTCAGGTAGCCCACTGATGTATTCTCCTGCAGTAAAGTAAGGTGGCCCAGTGGTGCATTCTCCTAGAACCAAAGTGAAGTGGACCTGTGTTGGAACCTCCTGCAAAAAAGTGAAGTAGCCCTTTGGTGAATTCTCCCACAACAAAGTTGTGTTGCCCAGTGGTGCGCCCTCCTACAACAAAGTTGTATTGCCCAGTGGTGCATCCTCCTGCTATAAAGGGAAGTGGCACATTGGTACATCATCCTATAATAAAGTGAGGTGCCCTAGTGTTGCATCCTCCTGAATATAAGTGAGGTACTCTAGTTATGCATCCACCTGCATCAAAGCGAGTTGTCACAGTGGTGCACCCTCCTGCAACAACTTGTGTAGGTCTAGTGGAGCATCCTTCTGTTACGAAGTGATGTGCCGCAGTGCATCTTCCTGCAAAAAAGTGTGGTGGCCAAGTAGTGCATCCTCCTGTAACAAAGTGAGGTGGCCCATTGGTGCATCATCCTGCTATAAAATGAGGTGACACAGAGATGCATCCTCCTGCAAAAAAGTGAGTTGGCCGAATGGTGCATCCTGCTGCAACAAGGTAAAGAAATTACCAATATTGCATCCTCCTGCAATAAAATGAGGGGGCTATGTGGTGCATACTCCCGCAACAAAGTAAGGTCTCCTAGTGTTGCATCATCATGCATCAAAGTGAGTTGGCCCATTGGTGCATCATTCTGTTATAAAGTGAGGTAGCCCAGTGAAGCATCCTCTTGCAACAAAGTGAGGTGACCCAGTGGTGTGTACTCCTGCAATAAAGTGAGGTGACCCATTATTACATCATCCTTTAATAAAGTGAGGTGCCCCAATGGTGTTTCTTGATGCGACAAAGTGATGTTCCTCAGTTATGCAACCTCCTGCAACAACATGAGGTGGTTCATTGGTGCATCGTAATGCAACTAAGTGAGTTGACCCAGTAATGCATCATCCTGCAACAAAGAGTTGACCCAATTGTGTATCATCCTGCAAAAGAGTGAGTTGGTCTAATGGAACACCCTTCTGCAACAAGGTGAGTTTGCTAGATGGTGTATCTTTCTAGAACAACGTGAGTTGGCGAAGTGGTGCATCATCATACAACAAAGTGAGTTGGCCCTGTTGTGCACTCTCTTGTAATAAAAGTGAGTGGGCCGAGTGGTCCATCCTCCTGCAACAAAGTGGGTATGTCTCTGTAGTACATCTTCCTACATCAAAGTGAGGTTCTCCAGTGGTGCAACATCCTGCAATAAAGTGACTTGCTCCAGTGGTGCATCATCCTGCAATAAAGTGAGGTGTCCAGTGGTGCATTCTCCTGCAATAATGTAAGGTGCACCAGATGTGCCTCTTGCTACAGAGTGATGTCCCCCAGTAGTGCATTTTCCTGCAAATATGTGCAGTGCCCTGGATAAGCAACCACCTGTAACAAACTGAGTTGGTGCAGTGGTGCACCCTCTTGCTACGTGTGCGAGTCCAGTGGTGTGTCCTTCTGTAATGTAGTGAGGTGCCGCTGTGCATCCTACTGCGACAAAGAGAGGTGCCTCATTGGTGCAACCTGTCAAAAAGTGATTTGTTCCAGTGATTCATACTCCTGCAAGAAAGTGAGGTATCCATTAATGAAGCCTCCTGCAACAGAGTCAGGAAGCCCAGTTATGCATTCTCCTGCAGTAAATTTAGGTAGCCCAGTGGTGCATACTCCAAGAACAAAAGTGAAGTGGACCTGTGTTGCATCCTCCTGCAACGAAGTGAGGTGCCCCAGTCGTCCATCGTCCTACAGCAAAGTAAGGTGGCCCAATGTTACATATTCCTGCAACAATGATAGGTGGCCCAATGGAGCATCATTCGGCAACAAAATGAGTCGGGGTAGTGCAACTGAGCAAGTTTGCCCAATTGTACACCATTCTGCAACAAAGTGAGTTGGCTCTCTGTGGTGCATCCTCCTAAAACGAAATTGTGTTACCCAGTGGTGTATCCTCCTGCTATAAAGGGAGGTTGCCCATTGGTGCATCATCCTGAAATAAAGTGAGGTGCCCCACTGTTGCAGCCTAATGCATCCAGCTGCAACAAAGTGTGTTGGAACAGTGGTACACCCTCCTGCAACAACATGTGTTGGTCTAGTGGTGCATCCTTTTGTTAGGAAGTGAGATGCCACAGTGCATCCTCCAGCAATAAAGTGATGTGTACCATTGGTGCTTCCCGACAAAAAGTGGTTTTTCCTATTGGTGCATCATTCTGCAATATAGTGAGGTACCCCAGTTTTGTATCATTCTGCAACAAAGTTAGGTGCCCTAGTGGTGCATTATCCTCTAATAAAGTAAGGTGGCCCCGTGGTTCATCCTCCTGCAACAAAGAGAGATGGCGTAGTAGTGAATCATCCTACTGCAGCATAGTGAGGTGCCCCAGTGGTGCATCCTCCCGCAGCAAATTGACGATTTTCAGTGGTGCATCCTCCTGCAACAAGTGAGATGCCCAGTGTTTCATCATACTTCGACAATGTCAGGTGCCATAGTAGTGCATCCTTCTACAATTAAGTGAAGTGACCCAGTGGTTAATAATCCTGCAATAAAGTGATGTGCACCAGTGGCGCATTCTCTGCTAATAAGCGAGGTGCCTTAGTTATGCATCCACCAACGAACTAACTAAGTTGGTGCAGTGGGGCACTCTCCTGCAAGAAGGTGTGGGTCCAGTGGTGCATGCTTCTGTAACGAAATGAGGTGCCACTGTGCATCCTCCTGCGACAAAGTGAGGTGTTCCAAATGTGCTTCCTGAAAAAAGTTATTTGTCCCAGTGGTGCATCGTTCTGCAACTAAGTGAAATGCCCATTGGTGCAGCCTCCAGCAACAAACTGTGGCGGCCCAGTGGTCCATCCATCTGCTGCAAAGTAAAGGAGACCAGTGTTGTATCCTCCTGCAACAAAGTGAGGTGGGCCATTAGATCATCATCCTGCAATAAAGTGAGGTGGTCCATTAGTGCATCTTCCTGCAACAATGTGAAGTGCATATATTGTACTTTATACTGCAACAAAGTGAGGTACCCCAGTGTTGCATCCTACAGCAGCAAACTAAAGTGTCCCAATGGTGCATCCTCCTGCAACAAAGTGAGGTTGCCCAATTTTGCATCCTGCTGCAACAAATTGGGGTTTTCCAGTTGTGCATCCTCCTGCAACAAGGTGAGGTGTCCCAGTGTTTCATCATCCTGTAATAAAGTGAGGTGCTCCAATGGTGTATCCTCCTGCAACAAAGTGAGGTGCCTCGGTGGTGCACCCTCCTTTAACAACATGAGGTTGTTTAGTGGTGCAACATACTGCAACAAAGTGTGTTGACCAAGTGGTGCATCATCCCGAAACAATGTGAGTTGGCCCAGTGCTGGATCTTCCTACATCAAAGTAAGTTGGTCAATGGTACATTCTTCTTCAACAAAGTGATTTGGGTAAATGCTGCATTCTTCTACAACAATCTGAGATGCCCCAATGGTGCGTCCTCTTGCAAAAAGGTGAGTTGGCACAGTAATGTATCCACATGAAACAAAGAAAGGTGGCCAAGTGTCGTCTCCACCTGCAACAAAGTGAGTTGGCGGTGTAGTGTATCCTCCTGCAAAAAGAGGTGGCCCAGTAGTGCATCCTCCTGCACCAGATTGCAATGGCCAGTAGTTCATCTTCCTGCACCAGATTGCAATGGCCAGTAGTGCATCATCTGCATCAAATCGAGATTGCTTAGTGAATCATCTTCCAACAAAGTAAAGTACCCCACAGGTGCATCGTCAAGCAAAAAGGTGAGGGGGGAAAGTGGTGCATCCTCCTGCAACAAAATGGGGTGGTTCGTTGGTGCATCGTACTGCAGAAAAGTGAGTTGGCCCAGTGATGTATCCTCCTGCAACCAAGAGAGATGACCTAGTGTTATATAGTGCTGTAACAGAGTGAGTTGTTCTAATGGTACACTCTTCTGCAACAAAGTGAGTTTTGATAAATGGTGTAACCCTTGTACAACAATGTGAGTTGGCCCATTGGTGCATCCTCCTAAAAAATGTGATTTGGCCTTCTGGTGCACTCTCTTGTAACAAAGTCAGTGGGCCGAGTGGTCCATCCTCCTGCAACAATGTGAGTATGTCTCGGTAGAGCATCCTCCTTCATCAAAGTGAGGTTTTAGAGTGGTGCATCCTTCTGCAAAAATTTAATTTTTCCCATTGGTGCAACCTCCAGCAACAAAGTGAGTGGGACCAGTGATGCATTATCCTGCAATTAAGTGAGGTGCCCAGTTGTTCATCCTCCTGCAACAAAGAGAGGTGTCCCAGTGCTGCATCATTCTGCAATAAAGTGAGATGCCTCAGTGGTAAATTCTCCTTCAACAAAGTGTGGTGGCCAGTGGTGCATTAGCCTTTAACAAATTGAGTTGGCCCAGTGGTGCAACATCCTTCATCAAAGATAGGTGGCGCACTGGAGCAACATCCTGCAAAAAAGTGAGTTGGCATAAATGAGCATCAGCATGCCACAGAGAGAATTGCCACAATGTTGCACCATTATGCAAAAAAGTGAGTTAGCCCAAAATGGCATCTTCCTGCAACAAAGTGAGGTGGCCCTGTGGTGCATCCTCCTACAACAAAGTTGTGGTGCCAAGTGGTGCATTCTCCTGCAATAAAGTGAGGTGTCCCATTGGTGCATCATCCTGCAATAAAGTGAGTTGCCCAATGTGGTGCATCCTCCTGCAAATAAGTGAGGTGTCCTAGTAATGTACACCCACAACAAAACGAGTTATCCCACTGGTGCACCCCCCTGCAACAAAGTGAGGTGGCCAATAGTGCATTCTGCAAAAAAAAAGTGAGGTGACGTAGTTATGCATTTTCCTGCAACCAAGTAAATTGCCCAGTGCTGCATCCTTCTGCAACAAATTGAGGTTCCCTGTTGTGCTTCCTTCTGATGCACAAAGTGAGGTTCCCCAGTGGTGCTTCCTGATAAAAAGTGTGGTGCCACAGTTGTCCTTCCTCCTGCAGCAAAGTGATGTGAGCCAAAGGGGTATCCTTCTTCAACAAAGTGAGGTGCCCCAGTGGTCCAGCCTCCTGTAACAAAGTGAGGTGCCCCAGTGTTGCATCCTCCTGCAACATAGTGAGGTGGCCCAGTGCTGTGCATTTCCTTATATAAAGTGAGGTGCCCAATGTTGCATCCTCCTGCAACAATGTGACAGTGCCCCAGTGGAGCATAATCCTGCAAAAAAGTTGGGTCCCCCAGTGGTGCATCATCACTCAACAAAGTAAGGTACCTCGGTGCATCCTCCTTCAATAAAGTGAAGTGGCCCAGTGATGCATCCTCCTGCAACAAAGTGAGTCATCCCAGTGGTTCATCATCGTGCAACAAAACGAGGATGGCCTTGTTTAGCATCATTCTGCTGCTAAGTGAGGTGCTCCAGTGGTGGATCCTTCTTCAATCAAGTATGTGTGTCCAGTGGTGCATCCTCATGCAACAAATTGAGAGGTGCCCCAGTGATGCATTCTCCTGCATCAATACGAGAATGGCCCAATTGTGCACCCATCTGCAACAATGTGTGTGGGCCCAGTGGTCCATTCACCTCAACAAAGTTAGATTATCCCAATGGTGCATATTCCTGCAATAAAGTGAGGTGCCCTAGTGGTGCATCCTTCTGCACCAATCCGAGGTGACCCAGTGGTGCATCATCCTTCAACAATGTGAGGTGACCCATTTGTTCATCATCCTACAATAACTAATGTGCTCCATTGGTATATCATCCTGCAATAAAGTGAGGTGGTTCAGTCGTGCATCCTTCTTCAACAAAGTGAGTGGCCCAGTGGTGCATCGACCTGCAACAAAGTGAGTGATCCCAGTTGTTCAACATCCTGCAACAATGTGAGGATGACATAGTTAAGCATCCTTCTGCTACAAGGTGATTTGCCCAAGTGGTGCATCCTTCTTCAACGAAGTAAGTTGGCCCAGTGGTTACCATCCTGCAATAAAGTGATAAGCCACAGTGGTGGATAATTTTGCATCAAATTGAGGTTGTACAGTGGTACATCCTTCTAAAATTAAGTGATTTGGTGCAGTTATATACCCTCCTGCATAAAAATGAGGTGCCCCAGTGGTTCATCCTTCTGCAACAAATAAATGTGGACCAGTGGTGCATCTTCCTGCAACAAATTGAGTTGACCCAGTGGTGCACCATCCTGCAATAAAGTGATAAGCCACAGTGGTGGATCATCCTGCATTAAATTGAGGTTGTTCAGTGGTGCATCCTTATACAATGAAGCGAGTTGGTGCAGTTGTACAACCTTCTTCATATAAATGAGGTGCCCCTGTGGTCTATATTTCTGCAACTAAGAAATGTGGACCAGTGGTGCATCATACTGCAGCAAAGTGAGTTGTCCCATTGGGACACACTCCTACAACAACGTGAAGTGGTCCTGTGGTGCAACTTACTGCAATATATGAGGATGGTCCAGTGGTGCATTTTCCTGCAACAAAGTGAGATGCCCCAGTAGTGCATATTGACACAAAGTGATTTGCCCATATGGTGCATCCTTCTGCAACAAAATGAGCTACCCCAGTGGTGCATAATTCTGCATCAAAGTTAGTTGGCCGAGTTATGTATCCTATTGCAACAAAGTGAGGTGCCCTAGTAGCGCATCCAGACGCAATGTGATATGCCCATTGATGCATCATTCTGTAATGATGTGAAATGCCGTTGTTGTACACCCTCCTGCAACACAGTAAATAAGCCAAGTGGTGCCGTCTGGCAACAAAGTAAGGTGGCCCAGAGATGCATCCTCCTGCAAGAAAGACATGTGGCTCAGTTGTGCATCCTCCTGCAATTAAGTGAGGTGACCTAGTGTTGCATCGTCCTGCAGTAAAGTGAGGTGTTCCTCTGATGCATCCTCCTGCATTAAAGTGAGGTGGCCCAATGGTGGATACTCCTGCAACAAAGATAAGTGGACCAATGTTGCATCCTCATGCAACAGTGTTAGGTGGACAAGTGGTGAATCATACTGCATCAAAGGGACAGTTGCCACAGTGGTGTATCATCCTGCAAAAAGTAAGGTGCCCCAGTAATGCATCATCCTGCAACGAAGGGAGGTGGCCAAGTGTCCAATCCTCCTGCAATTTAATGATTTGGCCAGGTGATGCATACCCCTGCAATAGTGAGCTGGCCCAGTAGTGCATCCTCCTGTAATAAAGTGAGGTGGCCAAGTGGTGCATCCTCCTACAACAAAGTGAGGTGCCCCAAGTGGTGCGTCCTCGTGCATCAAAGTCAGGTGGCCCTAATGTACACCATCCTGCAACAAACTGAGTTGGCCTAGTTGTGCCATCTTGCAACATAAAGAGGTGGCCCAATGGTTCATTCTCCTGCAACAACGGGGCCTAGTGGTGTACCATCCTGCAACAAAGTTAGTTGGTCTAATGGTACACCCATCTACAACAAAGTGAGTTGGCCCAGTGGTGTATCCTGCTGCAACAAAATGAGTAGTCCTAGTGATGCTTCCTCCTGCAACAACAGGAGGTGCCCCAGAGGCGCATCCTCGTTCAACAAAGTGAGGTACCCCAGTGGTGCGTCCTCCTGCATCAAATGTCAGGTGGTACAGTTGTACACCCTCCAGCAACAAACTGAGTTTGCCCATTTATGCCTTCCTGCAACAAAGTGAGTGTGCACAGTGGTACCTCCTCCTGCAACTAAGTGAGGATAGTCCAGTAGAACATCCTCCTGCAACAAATTTATGTGCCCCAATGTTACGTCCTTCAGTAAAAATTTAGTTGGCCCTGTGATGCGTCCTCCTGTAACAAAAGGAGGTGACCCAGTAGTTCATCGTCCTGCAACAATGTGAGGTGCCCGATTGATGCATCCTCCTGCACCTATACGAGGTGCATTAGTGGTGTATCCTTCTGTAACAATGTGAGATGCCCGATTGGTACATCCTCCTGCAACATTGTGAGGTGCCACAGTGGTTCATCATCCTGCAACATTGTGATGTGCCCCAGGGGTCCAACGTCCTGCAACTTAGTGAGGTGGCACAGTGTGGTGCATCCTTCTGCAATAAATAACGGTGCCCCAGTGGTGCTTCCTCCTGCAACAAAGTGAGAGGTGCCCTAGTGTTGCACCCTCTTGCTACAAAATGAGGTGCCCAGTGGTGCATCTTGCTTCAAATAATTGATGTGGCCGAGTGGTGCATCCTCTTGCAACTATGTGAACTTGCCCAGTTATCCAACAGCCTGATACAAATTGAAGTGTCTCTGTGGTGCATCCACCTGCAACAAAGTGAGGTTGCCCAATGGTGCATCTACATGTAACCAAGAGAGGTGCCCCATGGTGCATCCTCCTGCAACCAAGAGAGGTGCTCCCTGGTGCATCCTCCTGTAACAAGTAAGTTGGTGCAGTGGTGCATCCTCCTTAAACAAAGGCAGTTGCACTATGGTATATCCTCCTGCAACAAAATGAGGTGTCCCAGTGGTGCATCCTCCTGCATCAAAGTCTGGTGTACCTCTGGTGCTTCCTCCTACAACAAAGTGAGAGTTGCCCCAGTGTTAATTCCTCTTGCAAAAACTAGAGTTCCCCCAGTGGTGCATCATCCTGCAATAAGGTGTGATTCCCCCAATGGTGCATCCTTCTTCAACGAAGTGAGTGGCCCAGTAGTGCATCCTCATGAAACAAAGTGATGTTGCCCAGTGGTGCATCATCCTGCAACATAGTCAGATACCCTCATGGTGCTTCCACCTGGAACAAAGTGAGGAGGCTCCTTTTGTGCATCATCCTAGAATAAAATAAGGTTCCCCATTGGTGTATCATACTATATCTAATGTGGTGGTTCAGTGGTACATCCACCTGCAAGAAAGTAAGGTGGCCGTGTTGTGCATCATCCTGAAACATACTAACGCGGCCCATCATTGAAACCTCCTGCAACACAGTGAGGTGGTCCAGTGGTGAATTTTCTTGCACCAAAGGGAGGTGGCCAAGTGTTCCATTTTTCTTGCAACAAAGTAATGTGGACCAGTGTTGTATCCTCCTGCAACAACATGAGGTGGGCCTTTAGTTCGTCATCCTACACAAAGTGAGGTGTAGAATTTGTGCATCATCCAGTATCAAAGTGAATAGCCCCATTGGTGCATCTTCCAGCTACATAGTGAGGTGCCCCAGGGCGGTGCTTCCTCCTGCAGTGAAGTGAAGTGTACAAGTGTTGCATCTTCCCGCAACAAAGTTAGGTTGTCGAGTGGTACATTCTCCTGGAAAAAAATTGAAGTTGCTCAGTGGCGCATCCTACTGCAACAAATTGAGGATTTCATAGTGTTGAATCCTCCTGCAACAAAGATAGTCTCCCCATTGGTGCATCCTGACACAATCTGATTTTCCGCAGTAGTACATCCTTCTGCAACAAAATGAGGTGCCCAAGAGGTGCAAACTCCTGCATCAAATTCAGGTGGCCAGGATGTGCCATCCTCCTACAAAACAAGAGGTGACCTAGAAGTAAACCCTGACACAAAGTGATATGTTCCAGTGGTGCATCCTTCTGCAACGAATGAAGGTGATGCAGTTTTGCATCCTCCTGCAACAATGTGAGGTGATGCATCCTGACACAAATTGGTTTGTCCCTGTGGTGCATCCTTCTGCAACAAAATCAGATGCCCCTTGGTGCAGCCTGATGCAACAAAGTCAGGTGGCCCAGTGGTGCATCCTTAGGTGACTATGTGAGGCCCCTAGTAATGCATCCAACTGCAACAAAGTGACGTGGCCAGTGGTGCGTCCTCCTGCAACAAAGTGATGTGGCCCAGTTGTGCAGCCATCCTGCTATAAAATGAGGGGGCCTAGTGATACATCCTTCTGCAATAAAGTGAGATGCCTCAATGGTGCATCTTCATGTTACAAGTAATGTGGCCCAATGGTGCAACATAATGCAACCTAGCAAGGTCTGCCAGGGGTCCATCCTCCTGCAACAAAGAGTGGAGACCTAGTGGTGCATTCTACTGTTATAAAATGGCGTGCCCTACTGGTGCATCCACCTGCTACAAAGAAAAGTGCCTCAGTGGTGTACCGTCCTACAACAAATTGAGGTTCCCAGAGGTGCATTCTCGTGCAACAAAGTGAGGTGGACCCGTAGTGCTTCCTCCTACAATAAAGGTAGTGGTCCCAATAGTGCATCCTCCTGCAACAAAGTGAACTGGAATACTGTTGAATTTTCCTGCAACAAAGTAAGGTGGCGCAGTGGTATATCCTCCTGCAGCAAAGTGAGGTGCTCCTATTGTGCATCCTCCATCAACAATGTGAGGTTCCCAGTTGTTCATCTTCTTGCAACAAAGCAACATGATGCAATGCTTAATCTTCCTGCAACAAAGTATGGTGGCCTAGTGGTGCATCAACCTGCAATAAAGTGAGGTGACCAGTGTTGCATCATCCTGCAATAAAGTGAATTTGCCCAGTGGTGCCTACTCCTGCATTAAAGTGAGGTTGCCCACTGGAGAATCATCCTGCAACAAAGTGAGTTGGTGAAGTGACGAATCATCTAGCAACAAAGTAAGTTTGCCCAATGTTGCACCATTCTGCACCAAAGTGAGTTGGTCCATCTGTTAATCCTCCTGCAACAAATTTAGGAGGAGCAGTGAGGCTTCCTTCTGCAAATAAATTAGGTGTCCAGTGGTACATCCTGCAACAAAGAGAGTTGGCCCAGTGGTGCAACCCCCTGCAACAACGTGAGCAGGTCCAGTGGTGCTTCCTCCTGCAAAAAAGGAAGGATGACACAGTGTTGCATCCTCCTGCAACAATGTGAGGTGCTGCATTGGTGCATCCTGACACAAAGTGATATATCCCAGTGGTGCATCCTCCTGCAACAAAGTGAAGTTCTCAAGATGTGCATCCTAACACAAAGTCATTTTCCTAGTGGTGTATCCTTCTGCAACAAACTGTGGTTCCCAAGTGGTGCATTCTGACACAAAGTAATTATTCCCAGTGGTACATCCCTCTGCAACAAAGTGAGGTGGAGCAGTCATACACTCAACTGCAACAATGTGAGCGGTCCAGCAGTGCATTCTCCTGCAACAATGTGATGATGGCCCTGTTGTGCATCCTCCTGCGACGAAGTGAGTTGCCCAAGTGGTGCATCCTGATGCAACATGATGTGTACCAGTGATGCATCATCCTTCAAAAAGATTCTGGTGGCCAAGTGGTACATCCTCTTCAGTAAGGGGAGGTGGTCCAGGGGAGGTACATTCTCCTTTAACAAAGTGAGTTGTTATATTTGGTCATCTTAAAGCAAAAAGTGAGTTGGCCCAGTGGTGCATCATCGTGCAAAATAATGAGTTTGTCCAGTGGCGCGACATTTTGGAATAAAGTGAGTTTGCCTAACAGGACTTCCTTCTGCAAAATAGTGAGGTGGCTTAGTGGTGTATCCTCGTGAAACAACGTGAGGTGAAAAAGTGTTGATTCAAGCTGCATAAAGTGAGGTGCCCTAGTGGTGAATTGTGCTATAAAAAGGTGGCCCCATGATGCATCTTCCTGCAACAAAGTGAGGTAGCCCAGTTTTGCATCCTCCTGCAATAAAGTGATATGTCTCAGTGGTGCATCCTTATATAACGAAGTGAGGTGCCACAATTGTGCATCCTCCTGCAACAAAGTGAGGTGCCCCAGTTATGCATCCTTACAAATGTATTTTGACCCAATGGTACATCCTTCTGAAACAAAGTGAGGTGCCCATTGTTGCAGCCTCCTGCAATAAAGTCAGGTAGCCCAGTGGTGCATCCACATGCAACTAAGTGAGGTGCCCTAGTGATGCAACATTCTGCAACAAAGTGATTTGGCCCAGTGTTGCACCATTTGCAAGAAAGTGAGTTGGCCCAGTGATACCCTCCTGTAACAAAGTAAGGTGGACGAGTGGTCCATCCTTCTGCAACAAGGTATGGTGCCGTAGTGGTGCATTTTCCTTCAACGAAGTGAGCTGCCCCAGTGGTGGATCCTTCTGCAACAAATTGAGGTGCCCTGTATTGCTTCCTCCTGCTTAGCAAAGTGAGGTGCCTCAGTGGTTCATTCTGCTTCAACGAAGTGAGGTGGTCCAGTTGCGGATCATCCTGCCACAAAGTGAGTTGGCCCATTGGGTCATCCTCCTGCAACAATGTGAGGTCGCTCAGTGGTGTATCATCGAGCAACAATGTGAGATTGTCCAATGGCGCGCCATTCAGGAACAAAGTGAGTTTGCCCAACAGGGTATCCTCCAGCAACAAACTGGCATGGCCCAGTTGTGCATTTTCATGTAACAAAATGAGTTGGCCACTGTGGGTCATCCTCCTGTAAACAAAGTGAGGTGGCACAGTGGAGCATCATCCTACAACAAAGTGAGTTGGCCCAGTGGTGCATCTTCCTGTAACAAAGTGAGGTAGCCCAGCAGTGCTTTCTGCATTCTGCAACAACATAAGGTGCCCCAGAGGTGCATCCTCCTGCAACAAAGTGAAGGATGCAGGAGGATGCACCACTAGGACACCTCACTTTGTTGCAAGAGGGCACCACTTGGCCAACACACTTTGTTGCAGGACAGTGAACCGCTGGGCAAACAACATTTGTTGGAAGAGTATGCATCTTTGGGCCAACTCACTTTGTTACAGAATGATGCAATATGGGAGCACCTCACTTAGTTGCAGGAGTATGCACTACCGGATCATCATCACATTGTTAAAGGTGGATGCACCACTTTGCCTTCTCACTTTGTTGCTGGTAGGTGCACCACTGGGACAATTCACTTGGTTGCAGGTGAAAGCATTACTAGCACGCCTCTCTTTGTTGCAGAAGAATGCCCTGCTGGAACAAATCCCTTTTGTAAAGATGATCCACTGTGGCACCTCACTTAGAGTCAGGAGGATGCACAACTGCGTCACCACACTTCGTTACAGAAGCATGCAATACTGGGGCATTTCAATTTGTGTCAGGATGCACTTCTAGGGTACCTCACTTTGTTGTCAGAAGATGAACCACTATGCCACCTCACTTTGTTGCAGGATGATGCACCAATGGGGCACATCATATTGTTTCATAATGATCCACCACTGGGCCACCTTACATTATGCAGTAGGATGCATTAATGGGCCAACTCACCTCGTTGAAGAAGGATGCACCACTGGAGCACCTCACATAATTGCAGTATGATGCACCACTGGGACACCTCCCTATATTCGAGGAGGATACACCACTGGGGCCACCTCAATTTTTTTGTAAAAGGATGTACCACTGGGCCACATCACTTTGTTGCAGGAGTATGCCCTGCTGGGCCAACTTTCTTCATAGTAGAGTGGTGCACCATTGGTCCAACTCATTTTGTTGCATGATGTTGACATACTATGCCAACTCAATTTGTTGCATGATGATGATCCAGTGAGCCTCCTCACTTTGTCGCAGAAGTTTGCACCACTGTACCAACTCACTTTGTTGCAGGATGAACCACTGTGCCACCTCTCTTATTTGCAGAAGTATGCACCACTGGGACATCTCACTAGGGCACATCATTTTGTAGCAGGAGGATGCACCACTGGGAGACCTGTCACTTTGTTGCAGGAGGATGCACCATTGAGCACCTCACCTTTTGCAGGAGAATGCACCGCACTGGGCCATTTCATTATGTTGCAGGATATTGAACCACTCGGGCACCTTACTTAGTTTCAGGAGGATGCTTAATTATGCAACCTCATTTTGTTGCAGGTTGATGCAACACAGGGCATCTCATTTTGTAGTATAAGGATGCACCACTGGAGCACCAAACTTTATTGCAGGATAATGCACCGCACTGTGCCACCTTTATTTTTTTCTGGATTCAACACTGGTTCAGTTCACTTTGTTGCAAGAGGATGAACCATTGGGCCACCTCACGTTATTGCAGAAGGATGCATCGCTGGGCCACCTCACTCTATTGCAGGATGATGCACATGGGACACGTCACTTTGTTGCAAGAGGGTACCACTGCACCAACTCGCTTTGTTGCAGGATGGTGCACCACTGGGCCAAATCACTGTGTTGCAGGAGGCTGTATTACTAGGGCACCTAAATTGCAGCAGGATGCACCACTGGTAACCTGACTTTGTTGCAGAAGTCATCATGAATGGGCACCTCACTTTGTTGCAGAAGGACGCCCCAACCCGGCAAATCACTTTGTGTCAGAATGCACCACTGGGGCACCTCACTGTGTTGAAGGTGTATGCACAATTGCGACATATCACTTCGTTACATCTGGATGCACGACTGGGACAAATCTCTTTGTGTCAGGATGTACCAATGGGGCTCCTCATTTTGTTGAAGAAGGATGCATCACTGGGGTTTCACTTTGTGTCTGGATGCACCACTGGGGCATCTAACTTTGTAGCAGGAGAATTACCTGCTGGGCCAACACACTTTGCTGCAGAATGGTGCACCATTGGGCCAACTCACTTTGTTTCATGATGATGCATTACTATGAAAAATCACTTTGTTGCAGGATGATGTTCCATTGAGCATCTCATTTCGTTGCAGGAGTAAGCACCACTGTGCCACCTCACTAAGT
Organism: Dryococelus australis; assembly: GCA_029891345.1. Lineage (NCBI taxonomy): Eukaryota > Metazoa > Arthropoda > Insecta > Phasmatodea > Phasmatidae > Dryococelus > Dryococelus australis. The sequence continues at coordinate 174,508,862 of CM056995.1, forward strand.
CAGAAGAAAAACCACTAGGCCACATCTCATTTTTTCAGAAGGATGCATCACTGGAACAGCTCACTTTATTGCAGGAGGATACACTACTAGGGTACCTCACTTTGTTGCAGGCGAATGCACCACTGGGCAACTTGAATTTGTTGCAGGAGGATGCCCAATGGGGCACCTTACTTTGATTCAGCAGGATGCACCACTGGGGCTTATCACTTTGTGTCAGGATGCAGCACTGGTCCAATTCCCTTTCTTGTAGGAGGGTGCACCATTAGGCCAACTCATTTTGTTGCAGGAAGATGCACTACTAGGGCACCTCACTTATTTGAAGGATGCACTACTGGGCCAAATCACTTTTTAGTATGAGGGTGCACCATTGGGCCACCTACCTTGTTGCAGAAGGATACACCACTGGGGCAAATAAATTTGTGTCTGGATGCACCACTAGGGCACATCAATTTTACACAGGCCACTAGGCCAACTCACCTTGTTGCATCGTGATATACAACTGGGCCATCTCAATGTGTTACAGGAGGATGCAAAACTGGAGCACCTTACTTTCTTCCAAAAGGAAGTTCCCCTGGGGCAAATCACTTTGTATTAGGATTTATCACTGACACACCTCACTTTGTTGCAGGAGGATGTACTACTGTGTTACCTCAAATATGTTGTGGAAGGATGTGTACTGGGCCATATCACTTTGTGTCAGGATGCACTACTATGGTACCTCACTTATTTGCAGGAGGATGCACCTAAGGGCCACCTGACTTTGATGCAGGAGGGTACACCACTGGGGTACGTCATTTCTTTGCAGGAGGATGCACAACTGGGAGACCTGTCACTTTGTTGAACGAGGATGCATCATTGGGCACCTCTTTATTGCAGAAGGATGCATTGCACTGGGACATCTCGCTATGATGCACGGTGATGCACACTGGGGTACCTCAATTAGTTGCAGGAGGATCCACCTATGAGCAACATCACTTTGTTGCAGAAGGATGCACCACTGGGGCAAATCACTTTGTGTCCAGATGTACCACTAGGGCAACTCACTATTTTGCATGAGGATGCACCATTGTGCCACCTGCCTTTGTTGCAGGAAAATGCACCATTGGGTCAACTCACTTTGTTCAAGAATGGTTGGCCATTGGGCAAAATCACTTTGTTGCATGTTGATGCACCACTGGGCCACCTCACATTTTTTTTGCAGGAGGGTGACCCACTGAGCCAACACAATTTGTTGCAGGATAATGCACAACTGGGCCAACTTACTTTGTTGAAGGAAGTTGCACCGCTGGGGCACCTCACTTGGTGAAGTGGGAGGGAGCACTAAAGAGTAGCTCAGTGTGTTGCAGGAGGATGCACAACTGGGGCACCGTACTTGGTTGGAGGAAAATGCACCACTACCGCACCTCACTTTATTGCTGGAGGATGAACTAATGATCATCCTCACTTTGTTGCAGGAGGATGCAACACTCGTTCACTACACTGTGTTTCAGAATGATGGACCACTCGTACACCTTTCTTTGTTGCAGGCGGGCATCACTGGGTCAACTCACTTTCTTGCAGGAGGGTGCACAATCTAGGCCAACTCATTTTGTTGCAGGTTGATACATTTTAGCAACTCACTTAGCCGCAGGTGGGTGCACAACTAGGCCACCTGGCTGATGCAGGTGGCTGCACCAATATGCAGCTTACATTGTTGCCGAAGGATGCACCACTGGGACAAATCACTTTGTGTTAGGATGCATGACTGGGCACCGCACTTCTTTACAGAAAGATGCACCACTGGGATATATTATTATTTTTTTGCAACAAAACGAAAAACTGGGCCACCACAACGAAGTGAGGTGGCCCAACAAGGCATCCTCCTGCAACATAGTGAGGTGAGCCTGTGGTGCATCCGCCTGCAACAAAGTGAGGTCCTGCAGTGGTGCATCTTCCTGCAACAAAGTGAGTTGACCCAGTAGTAGTTTCTGCAGCTGTAATAAAATGAGTTGCCTCAGTGGTGCATCAACCTGCAGTAAATTGAGGTGTATCCTCCTGCAAAAATCAGGTTGTCGAGTGGTGCAGCCTCCTGCAACTAAGTGATGTGTATTGGTAATGCATCCATCTACAACAGAGTTATGTGGCCCAGTAGTCCATACTTCTGCAACAAAGTGAGGTGGACGAGATGTGCATCCTCCTGCAACAAGATGAGGTGGCCAAGTGTTGCATCATCCTTCAATGAAGTGAGGTACCTCAGTGGTGCATCCTCCTGCAGCAAATTAATTTGGCCCTGTGGCCATCTACAACAAATTGAGAGGGCCCAGTGTTACTTATTCCTGCAACAAAGAGATGATGATGATCCGCTAGTGCATCCTCCTGCAACAAAGTGAGATACCCCAGTGGCACATTTTCCTTCAACAAAGTGAGTTGTCCCAGTGGGTCATCTTCCTGCAACAAGGTGAGGTTGCCCAGTGGTGCATCTTCATGCCACAAAGTGAGTGGACCCAGTGGCGCCCTTCTGAAATAAACTGGTGTATCATCCTGCAAAAAAGTTAGGTGCCCCATTTGTGCTTTTTCCTGCAACAAAGGGAGGTGGCCAAGTGTCCCATTCCCCTGTAACAAAGTGAAGTGGCCCAGTGGTACGTCCTACGATATAAAGTTACGAAGCCAAAAAGGGCAATCTCCTGCAACAAATCGTGGTGATCCTGTATTAAATTGAAGTGGCCCTGTAGTCTATCCTTTTTATAAGTATTGAGGTAGAGATGTGCATTCTTCTGTAATAAAGTTAGTTGGCACAATGTTGTATCCAACTAAAACAAAGTGATGTATCCAAGTGTTGCTGCCTCCTGCATAGAGGGTGGTGTTCTAGTTGTGCATCTTCTTGCAATAAAATGAGGTGGACCTGTGATGCAGCCTCCTGCAATAGCAAGCTGGCCCAGTGGTGCATTTTCCTGTAATAAAGGGTGGTAGTCAAATGTTTCCTTCACCTGCAACAAAGTGGGTGTCTCAGGGGTCCATACTTCTGCGACAAAGTGAGGTAGACCATTGTTACATACACCTGCAACCAAGTCAGGTGGACCATTTGTTCATCCGCCTGCAACAAAGTGAGGAGCCCCAGTTGTGCGACCTCCTGCAAACTAAATTGTGTTGGCCCAGTTTTACACCATCCTGCAACGAACTGAGTTAGCCCAGTGGTACCCTCCTACAACAAAGTGAAGTGGCCCAATGGTGCATCCCCTTAAATCAACGGGAACCAGTGGTGCATTATCCTGCAACAAAGACTGTTGTTCTAATGGTGCACCCTTCTACAACAAAGCGAATTGGCCATTGGCACGTCCTCCTGCAACAAAGTGAGGTGGGCCAGTGTTTCATCATCCTGAAATTATGTGAAGTGCCTCAGTGGGGCACCCTCCTTCAACAAATTGTGTTGTCACTGTGGTTCACCCTCCTGCAAAAAAGTGAACAGGCCCAGTGATGCTTCCACATTCAACAAATGTTGTTCGGTTCACGGTCCTGCAACAAAGTTAGTTGTCGCAGTGGTGCCCTCCTGCAACAAAGTGATGGTTGCCTCAGTTTTGCTTCCTCTTGCAACAAAGAGAGTTGCCCCAGTGGTGCATCCTGCTTAAAATAGTGAGGATGGTCCAGTGGTGCACCCTCCTACACCAGAGTGAGTGGTCTTAGTGGTACATGGTCCTGCAACAATGTGAGGATGGCCCAGTTGTGCATCGTTCGAAAACAAAGTGATTGGTCCCAGTGCTACATCCTCCTGCAACGAAGTGAGTTTGCACAATGATGCCCTCTCATGCAACACAGCGAGGAAACCCAGTGGTGGATCCTTCTGCTAAAAACTCAGTTGGCCCAGTGGTAAACTCTCCAACAACAAACAGACATGGCACTGTGGTGCATCATCTTGCAACAATGTTAACTGCAACATTGGTGCCTCATCCTGCAATAAAGAATGGTGCCCAATTGGCATATCATACTGCAATAAAGTGTGGTGGTTCAGTGGTACATCCTCTTGGAAGTAAGTGAGGTGGCTCAGTGGTGCATCCTCCTGCAATGAAGTGAATTTGCACCATGGTGCATCATCCTGCAGCAAATTGAGGTGCCACATTGGTGCGCCATCCTGCAATAAAATGAGATGGTTCAGTGTTTCCTTGTCCTGCAATGAAGTGAGTTGGCACAGTTGTGAACCCTCCTGCTTTAAATTGAGGTACCCCAGTGGTACATCCTTGTGCAGCAAATTGAGATGGCCCAGAGGTGCATCCTCAAAAAAAAACTGAGGTGACCCAGTGGTGCATCATCCCGAGTAATATCAGATGCCCCATTGGTGTATCATCCTGCAATAAATTAAGGTGCCCTATTGATGTATCCTATGGCAATAATGCGAGGTAGTTCAGTGGTGCACACTTCTGCAAAACTGTGACATGGCCCAATGGTGAATCCCGTAACATAGTGAGGTGCCCATTGGTGCATCATTCTGCAACAAAGTGAGGTGCCCAATGAAGCTACTTCCTGCAATAATGTAATGTGTCCCAATTATGCAATCATTTGCAACCTAGCAAGGTTGCCCAGTGGTTCATCTCGTGCAACAAAAAGAGGTGCACCAGTGATGCTTTCTCCTGCAATTAAGTGGTGTGCCGCAGTGGTGCATCCTCCTCAGCCAAGTGAGGTGGCCCAGTGGTGCATCTTCCTGCAACAAAGTGTGGTGGCTCAGTTAAACAGTCTCCTACAAAAAAGTGATATGTCCCAGTGGTGCATACTTCTGTAACGAAATGAGGTGCCGAAATTGAGCATCCTCCTGTAATAAAGTAAAGTGCCCCAGTGGTGCATCCTTACACAAAGTGATTAGTCCAAGTGGTGTATTCTTCTGCACCAAAGTGACGTGCCCATTGGTACAGCCTTCTGCAACAAAGTCAGGTGGCCCAGTGGTGCATCAACTTGCGACTAATTGTGGTACCCTGGTAATGCATCTTCCTGCAACAAAGTGTGTTGGCAGAGTAGTGCATCCTGACACGAAGCGTTTTGTCCTAGTGGTGTATCCTGCAAATAAGTGAGGTGCCCAATTGGTGCATCTTCCTACAACGAATTGAGTTGGTCAAGTGGTCACCCTTGTGCAACAAAGTGAGTAGGCCCAGTGGTACTCTTCTGCAACAAGTAAGGTGCATCCTGACACAAAGTGTTTAGCTCTAGTGGTTCATGCTTCTGCTACAAATTGAGGTGGCCCAGTGTTGCATTCCCCTGCAACAAAATGAGGTGGCTCAGTAGTGCATCCTCCTGCAATAAAGGGAGCTATCCCAGTAGTGCATTCTCCTTCAACAAAGTGAGTTGTCCCAGTGGTTCTTTTCTATGCAACAAAGAGAAGCGGACCAGAGGTGCATCAGCGTGCAACAAAGTGAGTTGGTCCAATGGGGCACAATTCAGGAATACAGAGTGTTTGCTCAAGAGGCCATCCTCCTGCAACAAAGTGAGGTGGCCCATTGGTGGAACCTCCTGCAACAAAGTGATGTGGCCCAGTGGTGCATCCTACTGAAATAACGGGAGGTGTCCCAGTGGTGCATCATCCTGCAACAAAGTGATGTGCCCCAGTGGTGCATTCTCCTGCAATAAAGTTAGGTGGGCCAGTAGTGCTTCCACCTGCTGCAACAGTGAGGTGTTACAGTGGTACATTCTCCGACAACACAGTGACGTGGCCCAGTGGTGCATCCTTCGCCAATAAATTGAGTTGGGTAAGTGGTGTATCTTCCTGTAGTAAATTTAGGTGGACAAGAGATGCATCCTCCTGCAATAAAGTGAGGTGGCCTAATGGTGCATCCTCCTTCAACAAATTGAAGCGAACATTGTGGGATTCCACCTGCAATAAAGTGTGTTGGCCAGTGGTGCATCATGCGACAATAAAGTGACGTGGTCCAGTGATGCATCCTTCTGCAATAAAGTGATGTGTCCCTTTAGTGAATCCTCCTGCAATAAAGTGAAGTGGACCTATGTTGCAACCTGCAACAAAGTGAGGTAGATAAGCAACACAGTGAAGTTTCCCATGTGCATCCTCCTGCAACAAAGTGAGGGGGCACAATGGTGCATCCTATTGCAACTTAGTGAGGTGGCCCAGTGCAGTGTATCATTCTTCAATAAAGTGAGGTGCCCAATAGTGCATCGTCCTGCATCAAAGTAACAGGTGCCCCAGTGGTGTATCATCCTCAAAAAGGTAAGGTGCCCCAGTGGTGCATCCACCTGCAACGAAGAAAGGAGGCCAAGTGTCCCATCTTCCTGCAACAATGTGAGGTATCCCAGTGGGGGATCCTCTTGAAACAAAGTTAGGTGTACCAGCGGTGCATCATCCTGCAACAAAATAAGGTGACCATGTGGTATATCCTCCTGCATCAAAGTGAGGTGGACAAGTAGTGCATCTTTTTTTATGGGCTGAGGTACAGTAGTGCACACTTCTGTAAAAAAGTGAGTTGGCACAATTAAGTATCTATCTGAAACAATTGATTTATCATAGTTTTGCTTCCTCCTACAAAAAGGGATGTGTCTCAGTGGTGCATACTCCTGAAATGAAATGAGGCGGCCCAGTGATGCATCCTCCAGCAATAGTGAGCTGTTCCTGTGTTGAATCGTCATGCAACAAAGACAGGTTGCCCAGTGGTGCATTTTCCTGCAACAAACTGAAATGGCTCAGCATTCCATAGCTTTGCAAAAAAGTGAGGAGTACCAGTGTTGCATCCTCTTGCAACAAAGTGAGGTGGACCAGTTGTTCATCCTCCTGCATCAATGTTAGGTGCCCCAGGTGTGCGCCCTCCTACATCCAAGTTGTTTGCTCTGTCATACACCGTCCTGCAACAAATTAAGTTGGCCCAGTGGTACCCTCCTGCAACAAAGTTATGTGGCCCAATGGTACATCCTCCTATATCAACGGGGCCTAGTGGTGCATCATCCTGCAACAAATTGAGTTCGCCCAGTGGGTAATCCTCCTGCAACAAGTGATGTGTTCCAATGGTGCACCCTCCTGCAACAAAGTAAGTGGTTCAAGTCAACCATCATGCTGCAACAATTAGAGGATTGGACAGCTGATCACCCTCCTCCTACAAAGTGAGTTGGCCCAGTGGTGCATCTTCATACATCAAAGTGATGTTGCCCAGTGGTACATCATCCTGCAACAAAGTGATGTGCACCTTTGGTTCATCATTCGGAAATAAAATAAGAAGCCCAATTGGTGTATCATTCTGCAATGAAGTGAGGTGTTTCAGTGGTACATCCTCCTGCAACAAAGTGAGTTTTCCCATTGGTGCAACCTCCTGCAAACAAAGTGAGGTCCCCTTAAGGTGCATCCTTCTGTGAAAAATTTCTGTTTGCCCAGTGGTGTAGCTTCCGGCAATAAACTGAGGTGGCCCACTGGAGCATCATCATGCAACAAAGTGAGTTTTCGTAATGGTGCATTATCGTGAGACAAAGTGATTTGGCCTAATGTTGCACCATTCTGCAATAAAGTGAGTTTGTCTAACAAGGTATCCTCATGCAACAGAATGAGGTGGCCATGTGGTGAATCCTCCTTAAACAATGTTAGGTGTCCCAGTGGTGCATCCTCCTGCAATAAAGAGTGTAGCCCCAGTGATGCATCATCCTGCTATAAATTGAGTTGCACCAGTGGTGCATCCTCCTGTAAATAAGTGAGGTAGCACAGTGGAATATCCTGCAACAAAGCAGGTTGGCCTAGTGGTGCACGCTCCTTCAAAAATGTGAGTGGATGCAATTTTTTTGCTCCAGGAATAAAGTGAGGATGGCCCAGTGGGGCATCCTCCTCCAACAAAGTAATGTGCCCAATGGTGCATCCATCTGAAAAAATGTGACATGTCCCCCAGTTGAGGATCCTCCTGCAACAAAAATAGGTGCCCCAGTGGTACAACCTCATGTTTCATAGTCAGGTGGCCCAGCGGAGCATCTTACTTCAAATAAGTGTGATGACCTAGTAGTGCATCCTGGCACAAAGTGATATGCCTCAGTTGTGCATCCTTCTGCAACAAAATAAGGTGCTGCAGTAGTGCACCTTCCTGCAATAAAGTAAATGTGCCACAATATTGCATCATCCTCCAACTAAGTGATGTGTTATAGTAGAGCATCCTCCTTCAACAAAGTGAGGTGGCCCAGTGGTGAATCCTCCTGCAATAAAGTGAGGGGTCCAGTGGTGCAGCATCTAAAATTAAGTGAGGTGGCCCAGAGATGCATACTTCTGCAATAAATTGAGGCGGCCCAATGGCGCAACCTTGTGCATCAAAGTGAAGCAGAGTAGTGTTGCATCCTCCTGCAACAAATGGAGGTGGACCAGTGGTGCATTCTACTGCAACAAATTGAATTGCTTCATGGTGCATCTCCTGCTACAAATTGAGTTGCCCCAGTCGTACATCCTCCCAGACAAAGTGAGGTGACCCAATACTGCATCATCCTGCAAAAAACTTTGTGGCCTACTGGGTCATCAACCTGCAATAAAGTGTGATTCCCAGTGTTGCACCTTCCTGCAACAATGTAAGGTGCCCCGGCGATGCATTTTTCTTTAACAAAGTTAAGTCCTCCAGTGATGTATCTTCCTGCAACATAGTGAGGTGGTCCAGTAGGGCTTCTGCAGCTGCAACAAAATGAGATGCATACTCCAGCAACAAAGTGAGGTAGCCCACTGGAGCCTCAACTTGCAACAAAGTGAGTTGGCATAGTGGTGTATCATAATGCAACGAAGTATGTTGACCCAATGTTGCAACATTTTGTAACAAAGTGAGTTGGCCCAACAAGGCATCCTCCTGCAACATAGTGAGGTGACCCTGTGGTGCTCCCTCCTACAACAAAGTGAGGTCCCGCAGTGCTGCATCTTCCTGCAACAAAGTGAGTTGGCCCAGTAGTAGTTTCTGCAACTGCAACAAAGTGAGTTGACTCAGTGGTGCATCAACCTGCAGTAAATTGAGGTGCCTCAATGGTGCAACCTCCTTTAACAAAGTGAGGCCCAATGGTTCACCTTTCTGCAAAAAATTATGTTTTCCCAGTGGTGCACCCTCCAACAACAAATTGATGCCGCCCAGTAATGCATCATCTTGCAACCATTTCAAATTGCCCCTTGGTGCTTCAACCTGCACTGAAGTAAGGTTCCCTATTGGTGTACCATTTTGTAATAAAGAATGGTGGTTCAGTGATACATCTGCCTACAACAAAGTGTGGTGGCTCAGTAGTGCAAAATCCTTCAACAATGAGAGGTGCCCCAGAGTTGCAATCCAAAGTATCAAAAGTCAGATGGCCCAGTGGGCACCCTCCTTAAACAAAGTGAGGTGGCTCAGCAATGTGTCCTCTGGCAACAAAGTAAGGAGCCATAGTAGTGCATCCTGACACCCAGATGTGTATCTTTATGCATCAAAGGGAAAGCTGCCCCAGTGGTGTATCATCCTGCAGAAAAGTAGGGTGCCCCATTTGTGCTTTTTCCTGCAACAAAGGGAGGTGGCCAAGTCTCCCATTCCCCTACAACAAAGTGAGGTGGCCCAGTGGTGCACCCTACGATATAAAGTTAGGTTGCCAAATAGGGTAATCTCCTGCCACAAATCGTGGTGAATGTGTGTTCCATACTCCTGCATCAAATTGAGGTGGCCCTGCAGTCTATCCTCTTTATAAGTATTGAGGTAGAGATGTGCATTCTTCTGTAAAAAAGTGCGTTGGCACAATGTTGTGTCCAACTGAAACAAAGTGATGTATCCAAGTGTTGCTTCCTCCTGCATAGAGGACGGTGTCCTATTTGTGCATCTTCCTGCAAGAAAATTAGGTGGCCCTGTGATGCAGATTCCTGCAATAGCGAGCCAGCCCAGTGGTGCATTCTCCTGTAATAAAGGGAGGTAATCAAATGCTTTCATCACCTGCAACAAAGTGGGTTATCAGTGGTCCATCCTTCTGCGACAAAGTGATTTAGACCATCGTCGCATACACCTGCAACAAATTCAGGTGGCCCATTTGTTCATCCTCTTGCAACAAAGTGAGGAGCCCCAGTTGTGCGACCTCCTGCAACTAAACTGAGTTGGCCCAGTTGTACACCGTCCTGAAACAAACTGAGTTGACCCAGTGGTACCCTCCTACAACAAAGTGAAGAGGCCCAATGGTGCATCCCCTTAAATCAATGGGAACCAGTGGTGCATCCTGCAACAAAGTCAGTTTTTCTAATGGTACACCCTTCTACAACAAAGCCGTGGTACGTCCTCCTGCAACAAAGAGAGTAGCCCTAATGGTGAATCCTCCTGCAACAAAGTGAGGTCCTCCAGAGTTATATCCTCCTGCCACAAAGTGAGGTGGCCCAGTTCAATTGCATCATCCTGCAATTGAACAAGGTGGGTCAGTGGTGCACCCTACTGCAACAATGTTAGTGGGCCGAGTGGTCCATCGTGCTGCAAAAATGTGATGATGATCCAGTAGTGCATCCTCCTGCAACAAAGTGAGATGCTTCAGTATTGCATCGTTCTGCAACAAAGTGAGGTCGACCAGTGATGCATCCACCTGCAACTAAGTGATGTAACCCAGTGGTGCTTCCTCCTGCAATAAAGTGGGTTCGCCTAGTGTTGTATCATCCTGCAATAAAGTGAGGTGGCCCAGTGATCCATCTTCCTGCAAAAAAGTGGGGTGGCTCAATGGTGCATCCTTCTGCAGTAAATTGGGGTGCCTCAATGGTGCATCCTCCTGCAACAAAGTGAGGTGGACCAATGGTGTATCGTCCTGCAACAATGTGAGGTGGCCCAGTGGTGCAACATCCTGTAACAAAATGAGGTGCCATAGTTGTGCATTTTCCTGCAACCAAGTGATGCTCCCTAGTGGTGCATTCTGCAACAAAGTGAATTGTATTTGTTGTGCATCATTGTGCAACAAAGTGAGTTTTCCAAGGGTTCACCATTCTGCAGCAAAGTGAGTTGACCCTAAAGATCATCCTCCTGTAAATAAATGATGTTCCCTTCGTGGTGCATCCTGACACAAAGTTATTTGCCCCAGAGATGCATCCTTCTGCAACCAATGAGGTGGCCCACTAGAGCATCATGCACCAATGTGAGATAACATAGTGGTGCATCATCATTCAACAATGCGAGTTCTTCTAATGTTGCACCAAACTGCAACAAAATGAGTTGGCACAACAGGGTAACCTCTTGCAACAAGGTGAGGTGGGTCTGTGGTACATCCTCCTGCAACAAATTAATGTGCCCAATGGTTCATCCTCCTGTAACAAAGTCAAGTTACCCATTGTTGCACCCTCCTACAACAAAATCAGGTGCCCCAGTTGAGCATTCTCCTGCATCAAAGTGTGGTGGCACAGTAGTCCATTCACCTGCTGCACCATAGTCAGGTGTCCCAGTGTTTCATCATCCTGCAACAATGTGAGGTGCCCCAGTCATCCATCCTTCTGCAACAATGTAAGGTGACCCAATGCTGCATCCTCCTGCAATAAAGTCAGCGGGCCTAGTGATTGGTCAACCTGAAATAATGTGAGGTGCCCATTGGTGCATCTTCCTGCAAATATATAAGGTGCCCTAGAGGTACATCCTTCTCCAACAAAGTGATATCCCTCAGTGGTACATCTTCCTGCAACAAAGTGAGGTGGTCCAGTACTGCTTTTTGCTGCCCTAAACCAAATGAGATGCATACTCCTGCAACAAAGTGAGATGGCCCACTGGAGCATTATCTTGTAACAAAGTGAGTTGGACAAGTGGTGCATCATCATGCAACAAAGTGAGGTGTCCCATTACCGCACCATTCTGTAACAGAGTTAGTTGGCCAAACAAGGCATCCTCCTGCAACAAAGTGAATTGGCCCTGTGGTGGATCCTCCTGCCACAAAGTGAGGTGCTCCAAAGGTGCATCCTTCTCAAATAAATTCAGATTGCCCAGTGGTGCAGTCTCCAGCAACAAACTGACGTAGCCCACTGGAACATCATCCTGCACCAAAGTGAGTTTTCGTACTGGTGCATCATCATGAGACAAAGTGAATAGGCCTAATGTTGCACCATTTTCCAACAAAGTGAATTTGTCTAACAGGGCATCCTCCTGCAACAGAATGAGGTGGGCATGTGGTGAATTCTCCTTAAACAATATTAGGTGGCGCAATGGTGCATCATCCTGCAATAAAGAGATGTGTCCCAGTGCTGCATCATCCTGCTATAAAGTGAGGTGCACCAGTGGTGCATCCTCCTGCAAATAAGTGAGGTAGCACAGTTGTACATCCTGCAACAAAGTAAGTTGGCCTAGTCGTGTACCCTCCTGCAACAATGTGAGTGGATCCAACGGTGCATACTCCTGGAACAAAGTGAGGATGGCCCAGTGGGTCATCCTCCTGCATCAAAGTGAGCTTCCCCAGCAGTGCATCCTGACACAAAGTGATTTTCCCCAGTGGTGCATCCTTCTGTAATGAGGTGAGGAGCCGCAGTTGAGCATCCTCCTGCAACAATGTGATGTGTCCCAGTGGTGCATCATCCTGCAACAAATGATGTGGCCCAGTGGTGCATACAACTGCAACAAAGTGATGTGTCCCTGTGGTGCTTCCTCCTGCAACAAATGGGGTGGATCAGTGGTGCATCCTCCTGTAACAAAGTGAGGTGGCCCAGAGGTGCATCCTCTTGAAAAAAAGCAAAGTGTCCCAGTGGTGCATCATTCTGCAAAAAAATATAATTTCCCCCAGTTGTGCATCCTCCTTCAACAAAGTGAGGTGCCTCAGGAGTGGATCCACCTTCATTAAATTGAGGTGGCCCAGAGATTCACCCTTCTGCAAAATAGTGAGGTTTCCTAGTGGTTCATCAACCTGCAATAAAGTGAGGTGCCCAGGTTTACATCCTCCTGCAACAATGTAAGGTGCCCTAGGGGTGTATCTTCCTGCAACAAAGTGAAATGGCCCAGTTGTGTTTCTGCTGCTGCAGCATAATTAATTATCTCTGTGTTGCATCCTCCTGCAACAAAGTGAGATGGAACAGTAGAGATGCATCAACCTGCAGTAAAGTGAGGTGCCTATGTCTTGTATCTCCCTTTAACAAAGTGAAGTGTCCCAGTGGTGCATCATCCTGCAACAAAGTGAGTTTGCCCAGTTATGCATTCTCCTGCAACAAAGTGAGGTTGCCCACTGTTGCATGATCCTGCTACAAAGTGAGTTGGCGTAGGGGTGCATCATCTTGCAACAAAAATATTTGGCCAAATGGTGCACCATTCAGCAACAATATGAGATGGACCAAAAGGGCATCATCCTGCAACAAAGTGTGGTTACCAGTGCAGTGCATCCTCCTGCAACAAAGTGATATGGCCCAGTGTTGCATCCTCTGTTAACAGATTGAGGTAGAGTAGTTCATCCTTCTGTAAAAAATGAGTGGGCAGAATAGTGTATCCACCTGAAACAAAGTGATTGGTGCAGTTTAACTTCCGCTTGCAAAAAGGGAGGTGAACAAGTGGTGCATCCTCCTGCAATAGAATGAGGTTGTTTAGTGATACATCCTTCTACAATAGTGAGCTTGCTAAGTGGGGCTAAGTTAGGTGGCTTAGTGGTGCATCATCCTGTAACAAAGTGAGGTGGCTCGGTGGTCCATCCTTCTGAAACAGTGTGAGTTGGAACAATTTTGCATCCTCCTGCAACAAAGTGAGGCTTCCCCAGTAGTGATTTCTCCTGCAACAAATTGAATTGGCCCAGTTGTACATCGTCCTGCAAGAAACTAGGTTCGCCCAGTGGTGCCCTCCTGCAACAAAGTGAGATGGCCCAGTGTTGCATCATCCTGCAATGAAGTGAGGTAACCCAGTGGTGCATCCTCCTGCAACAAAGTGAGGATGGTACAATACTGCATCCTGCTGCAACAAAGTGATGTGCTTCAGTATTGCATCCTTCTGTAACAAAGTAAGTTGGCCCAGTGATGCATCCTATTGCAACAAAGGTTATTGGTACAGTTGTTCACAGTCCTGCAAGAAAGTGAGTTGGCCCAGTGGTGTGCACTGCAACTAAATGAGGTGCCCAGTGGTGCTTCCTCCTACAGCAAATTGAGAGTTGCCCCAGTGTTGCTTCCTCTTGCAACAAAGTGAGATGTCTCAGTGGTGCATTCTTCTTTAAGGATGTGAGTTCGCCAATGGTGCCTCGTCCTGTAACAAAGTGAGGTTGCCCATTGGTGCATTATCCTGAAACAATGTGATGCACCCTATTGGTGTATCATCCTGCAATAATTTGAGGTGATTCAGTAGAACATCCTCCTTCAACCAAGAAATTTTTTCCATTGGTGCACAATCCTGCAACAAAGAGAAGTGCCCCAGTGGTGCATCCTCCTGCAATAAAGTGATGTGCCCAACGGCGCATCCTTCTGCAACAAACTGACATATCCCCCAGTTGAGCATCCTCCTGCAACTTAGTGCGTTGGCCCATTGTGGTGCAATCTCAAGCAATAAATTGACGTGCCCAATAGGGCATACTCTTGCAACAAATTGTCAGGTGGCACAATGGCGCATCATCCTGTAGAAAAGTTAATTACCCCAGTGGTGCATCCACTTGAAACCAAGGGATGTGCCTTAGTGTTGCATCCTCCTTCAACAAATTGATCTGGCCCAACTGTGCATCATCCTGCAACAAAGTGAGTTGGCCCAGTGGGTCATCCTCTGCAACAGTGTGATGTGGCCCAGTGGTGTATAATCCCGCAACACAGTGAGTTGGCCCAATGGTGCATCATCGTGCAACAAAGTGAGATGGCCCAATGGTGCACAATTTTGCAACAAATCATGTTGGCCCAATGGTGAATCTTTCTGCAACAAAGTGATGTGACCCTATGGTGCTACCTTATTTTAAAATTTGAGTGGCCCAGCCCAGAGGTGCATCCTCCTGCAAAAAGTGACAAAGTGAGTTGGCCCTGTTTTACATACTCCTGCAAAGAAATGAGGTGACAAATGGAGTATCATTCGTCAAGAAAGTGATTAGGGATAGTGGTGTATACTCCTGCAATATAGTTAGGTTTCCCAGTAGTGCATCATCCTGTAATAAAGTGAGGTGCCCTCGGGTTCATCCTTCCAGCAACAAAATGAGGATTTCCCTGTGGTGCATCATCCTGCAACAAAATGTGGTGCCCCAGTTTTTAATCCTCCTGTAACAAAGTGAGTTTCCCGAGTGGTGCATCATCCAGCAGTAATGTGATGTGCGTCATTGGTGCATCCTCCTTTAACTAAGAGAGGTTGCCCAGTGGCGCATAACCCTGCAACAAAGTGAGTTTGCACATTGGTGCATACTCCTGCAACGAAGTGAGGTGACCAACTGGAGCATGATCCTGCAACAAAGTGTGTTGTCGTAGTGTTACATTATCGTGCAACAAAGTCAGTTAGCCCAATGATGGACAATTATGTAACAAACTGAGTTCGCCCAACAGGGCATCTTCCTTCAACAAAGTGAGGAGCCCCAGTGGTGCATGCTCCTGTAACAAAGTGAATTGGACAGTGTGGTGAATTCTCCAGCAAGAAAGTGTGGTGGCCCAATGTTGCATCATCCTGCAATGATATGATGTGACCCAGTGGTGGATACCCTTGCAACAAAGTGAGTTGGCCTTGTGCTGCACCCTCCTGCATCAAAGTGGGCCCAGTGGTCCATTCCACCGCAACAAAGTGAGGATGTTACAGAAGTGCAACCTCCTGTAACAAAGTGAGGTGCTCCAGTGGTGTATCCTCATGTAATAAAGTGAGGTGCCCAGTGGTGCTTAATCCTTCAACAAATTGAGAGTTGCCCCAGAGTGCATTCTCTATCAACAAAGAAAGTTTCCCCAGTGGTGCATCCTCCTGCAAAAAAGTGAGGTGCCCCAGTGGTGCATCCACCAGCAACAAAGTGAAGTGGCTCAGTGGTGCAAACTCCTGCAACAAAGTGAGGTGGGCCAGAGGTTCACTTTCCTTCAACAAAGTGACTAGTCGCAGTGTTACATCGTCCTGCAACAATGTGAGGATTGCACAGTGGAGCATCATCATGCATCACTATGATGTGCCCTATTGGTGCATCATCCAGAAGTAAAGTAAGGTGTCTCATTGTTGTATCAAAATGCAATAAATTGATATGGTTCAGTGGCATATACTCCTGCAAAGAAGTGAGTATGCCCAATGGTGCACCCTCCTGCAACAAAGAGTGAGGCTCCAGTTGTGCATCCCTCTGCAAAAAATTTACTTCGCCCAGTGATGCACCCTCCAGGAACAAACTGAGGTGGCCCAGTCATGGCTCATCCTACAGTAAAGTAAAGTGCCCCTTTGGTGTATCATGCTGCAATAAAGTGTTGTGCTTCAGTGGTACATCCTTGTGCATGTACAACTCCTCCAACATAGTGAGTGGGCACAGTGGTCTATCCTCCTGCAACAAAATTAATTTGACCTAATGTTGCATCTGTTTGTAAGTTATGTGCCCTAGTGGTGCATCTTTCTGCGCCAAAGCGAAGTGGCCCAATGGTACAGCATTCTTGACAAATGTGAGATGCCCCATTGGTGCACCATCCTGCAATTAAGTAAGGTGCCTCATTGGATTATCATCCTGTAATAAAGTGAGGTAGTTCAGTGGTACATCCTCAGGCAATGAAATGAGTTTGCCCAGTGGTGCATCATCCTGAAACAAGGTGAGGTGCCCCATTGGTGCATCCTCCAAATATTTAGGTGTTTCAGTGGTATGTCTTCCTGCAACAACATGAAGTGGTTCTGTGGTACATCATACTGCAACAAAGAGAGTTGGACTTGTGGT
Source organism: Dryococelus australis (assembly GCA_029891345.1). Lineage (NCBI taxonomy): Eukaryota > Metazoa > Arthropoda > Insecta > Phasmatodea > Phasmatidae > Dryococelus > Dryococelus australis. Next base: position 174,525,557 of record CM056995.1, read on the forward strand.
GCAACATCCTGCAACAAAGAGTGTTGGCCCGATGGCGCATCAATCTGCAATAAAGTGATATATGCAAAAGGTGCATCCTCCTGTAATGAATTTAGGAGGACTAGTGGTGCATCATCTTGCAATAAAGTGAGAAGGCCTAGTGTTGCATCATCCTGTAATAAAGTGAGGTGCCCATTGGTGCATCCTCCTGCTAAAAAATGAGGTGCGCCAGTGGTGCATGCTCCTGCAACAAATTGAGATGGCCCAGTATAGCTTCCTCCTGCAGCAACATAGTGAGTTGCCCCAGTAGTGCATCCTCTGGCAACAAAGTGAATTGCCCCATGTTTCATTATCCTGCAATAAAGTGAAGTGCCCCAGTGTTGCATCATCCTGCAATAAAGTGAAGTGCCCAGTGGTGCATCCTTTTGCAAATAAGTAAGGTGTCCCAGTGGTGCATCCTCCTGCAACAAAGTGTGGTGCCCAGGTCATCCATCCTCCTGCAACAAAGTGCGGTGCCCAGGTCATCCATCCTCCTGCAACAAAGTGCGGTGCCCAGGTCATCCATCCTCCTGCTACAATGTGAGATGACCCAATGATGCATCATCTTGCAACAAATTGAAGTGGCCTAGTTGTGCATCAACCTAAAATAAAGTGCGGTGCCTTAGTGGTGTATCCTTCTTGAACAAAGTAAGGTGGTGCATCATACTACAACAAATTGAGGTGTCATAAGGGTGCACCTTTTTGCAATAAAATGACATTTATCAGTGGTGCATCCTTCTTTTAAAAATTGTGGTACATCTGGATACAAATTTAAGTGGACCATTATTTCATTCTCATGCAACACAGTGAGGTGAGGTGGAGCATTAGTTCATCCACTTAAAACAAATGAGGTGCTTCCAATGGTGCATTCTCCTGCAACATAGTGTGGTGCTCAAGTGGTGGAATCTCCTGTAACAAATTAATGTGTCCCAATGGTTCATCATTGTGTAACAATGATAGGTTGCCCAGTGGTGCTTCTTCCTGCAACAAAGAGAAGTGTATGTTGCATCCTCCTGCAACAAATTGAGGTTGCCCAGTGGTGCATCCTCCTGAAACAAAATGAGTTGTCCCAGTGGTGCATTCTCCTGCCATAAAGTTAGGTAACCCAGTAGATCTTCCTCCTGCTGCAACATAGTGAGGTGCCTCAGTGGTGTATCCTCCTGAAACAAAGCAAGGTGCCCCAGTGTGGCATCATCCTGCAATAAAGTGTGGTGGCCCAGTGGTGCATCTTGTTTGCAATAAATTGAGAATTTCTCAGTGGTGAATTCTCATGCAACAAAGTGAGCTCCCCGAGTGGTGCATCCTCCTGCAACAATGTGAGGTTCCCCAGTGGTACATCGTCATGCAGCAAAGTGAGGTGAACCAGTGGTTCAGTATCCTGCAACAATGTGATGTGCCACACTTGTACCATAAAATGAGCTACCTCTGTGGTGCATCCTCCTGTATTAAATTGAGGTGCCCCTTGGGCTATTCATCCAGCTACAAAGTAAGGTGGCCCAATGGTGCATCCTGCTGCAACAAAGTGATGTGGCTCAGTGGTGCATTTTCTTTTTAAAGATTGAGGTAGATTTGTGCATCCTTCTGTAAAAAATGAGTTGGTACAATGGTGTTTCCACCTGAGACAAAGTGATGTGCTCTAGTGTCGCTTCCTCCTATAATAAACTGCTATTGTTCAGTGGTACATTGTCCTGCAAATAAGCGAGTTTGCCCAGTGGTGCATCCTCCTGCAACATATTGAGATGTGCCCCAGCCCCAGTGTAGCATCTTCTTGCAACAAAGAGAGGTGCTCAGTGGTGCATCCTCCTACAACAAAGCGAGGTGACCAGTGGTGCATCCACCTGAAACAAAGTGAGTTTGTCCAGTAGTGCACTCTCCTGCAACAAAGTGGGTGATCTCAGTGGTACATCTTGCTGCAATTCTGCGAGGATTCCCCAGTTGTGCATTCTCCTGCTACATAGTAAGGTCCCCCAGCGGTGCATCCTTCTTTAACGAAGTGAGTTGGCCCAGTGGTGCGTCGTCCTGCAACAAATGGAAGTTGCCCAGTGGTGTATTATCCTGCAACAATGTGAGCTGCCCCATTGTTGCCTCATCCAACAATACAGTAAGATGCCTTATTGAAGTACCATACTGCAATAAAGTTAGGTGGTTCAGTGGTGCAGCCTAATGCAAAAATGTGACGTGGCCCAGTGGTGCATCCTGCAACATAGTGAGGTGGCCCAGCGATGCATCCTCCTGCAATAAAGGGATGTGCCACAGTGGTGCATTTTCTTGCCACAAAGTGAGGTGGTCCATTAGTCCATCCTTCTGCAACAAAGTAAGGTGGACCATTAATTCATCCTCCTGTACCATAAATTGAGGTACCTCAGTTTTTCATCATCCAACATTAATGTTAGTTGCCCCTGGGGTTATTAGTACAGCAACGAAATAGATGGCCCAATGATGCATCCTGCTGCAACAAATTTAGGTGGCCCTGTGGTCCATCACCCTCCAATAAATTGAGGTGGCCCAGTGGTGCATCATCCTGCAAAAATTTGAGGTGGCTCAGTGATGCATCCTCCTGTAATAAAGTGAGGTAGCCTACTGGAGCATGATCCTGCGACATAGTGAGTTGGCGTAGTGGTGAACCATCATGCAACTAAGTGAGTTGGCACAATCGTGCACCATTCCGCAGCAATGTGAGTTAGCCCAACAGGGCATCCTCCTGCAACAAGTGAGGTGGCCCAGTGGTGCATCCTGGTACGAAGTGAGGTGGCAGAGTGTGGTGCATCCTCCAGCAACAAAGTGTGGTTGCCTAATGTTGCATCATCCTGCAATGAAGTGAGGTGCCCCAGTTGTGCATACTCTGGTAACAAAGTGAGTTGGCCCTGTGATTAACCCTCTTACAACAAAGTGTGTGGGCCCAGTGGTCCATTCTCCTGCAACGAAGGGAGGTGGCCAAGTGACCCATCCTAATGCAACAAATTTAGGAAGCCCAGTGGTGAATCCTCCAGCAATTAAGTTGGGTGTCATAGTGGTGCATCCTCCTTCTACCAATTGAGTTGGCCATGTGCTCCACCACCCTGCATCAAAGTAATTCGGACAGTTGTCCATTCTCCTGAATCAAAGTGAAGATGGTCCAGTAGTGCAACATCCTGCAACAGTGTGAGGTGCCCAATTGGTGCATCATTCAGCAAAAATTAAGGTGTTGCAGTGGTATATCCCCCTGCAACAACATGAGGTGGTTCAGTGGTGCATCATACTGCAACAAAGTGAGTTGGCCTTGTGGTGCAATATTCTGCAACAAAGAGAGTTGGGCCAGTGGTGCATCATACTTCAATAAAGTGATGTCTCCAAATAGTGCATCCTCCTGCAGTAAATTGAAGAGGCCTAGTGGTGCATCATCTTGAAATAAAGTGAGGTGCCCCCATTGTGCAGCCTCCTGCTATAAAGTGAAATACCCAAGTGGTGCATCCTCTTGGAACTAAGTTAGGTAGTGCAGTGTTGAATCCTCCTGCAACAAAGTGAGGTGACCCAGTGGTGCATTTTCCTGCAATAAAGTGAGGTGGCGCAGTGGTCCATCCCTCTGCAACAAAGTAATGTTGACCAGTGTTGCATCCTCCTGCACCCAAGTAAGGTTGGCCATAAGTTCATCAACCTGCAACAATGTGAGATGGATCATTAGTGCTTCTTCCTGCAACAAAGTGAGGTGCCCTCATTGTGCATCCTCCTACAACAAAGTGAGGTTCCCCAGTGGTGCATTCTACTGCAACAAAGTAAGGTGACCCAATGGTGCATCCTTCTGCAACAAGGTGAAGTGGACCATTAGTTCACCCTGCTGCAACAAAGTGAGGTGGACAATTATTTCATCCACCTGTCCCATAAATTGAGGTACCACTGTGGTGCATCCTCCTGCATTAAATTGAAGTGCCCCTGGGGTTATTCATCCAGCAACAAAGTTAGGTGGCCCAATGGGGCATCCTGCTACAATAGATTGAGGTGGCCCAATAGTGCATCCTCCTGCAACAATGGGCCTAGTGGTGCATCATCCTGAAACAAAGTGAGTTTGTCTAATAGTACATCCTTATAATACAAAGTGAATTTGCCTAGTGGTGCATTCTCCTTCAATAATTGAGGTGCCCCAGAGATGCATTTGCATCTTTCTTCAACAACGTGTAGTGAAACAATGGTACATCATCCTGCAATAAATTAAGGTGGTTCAGTGGTTCATCTTCTTGCAATGAAATGATTTGGTGCAGTTGTGCACTCTCCTGTATTAAAGTGAGGTGCCCCCTTTTTGTATCATACTGCAATAAAGTGTGGTGGTTCAGTGGTGCAACAATGTGAGGTGGCCAAGTTTTTATCCTCATGAAACAAAGTAAGGAGGACCAGTGTTGAATCCTCCTGCAACAAATGAGGTGGACTCAGTGGTGCATTTTCCTGCAACAAATTGAGGTGGTCCAGTGGTCCATCCTTCTGCAAAAAAAATAATAATGATCAGTGTTGCATCCTCCTGCAACAAAGTAAGGTGGGCCATTAGTTCACCCTCCTTCAACAATGTGAGGTGCACCATTAGTTCATCTTCCTGCAACAAAGTGATTTGCCCCTGTTGTGCATCCTCCTGCATCAGTCAGGTGGTGCATCCTGACACAATGTGATTTGCCCCATTGGTGCATCCTTCTGTAACTAAGTGAGGTGGCCCAATGGGGCACCCACCTTCAACAAAGAGAGATATCCCAGTGGTGCATCGTCCTGCAACAGTTAGAGAATGGCCCAGTCGTGAATCCTTTTGCTACAAAGTCAGGTGCCCTAATGGTGCATCTTTCTGCAACAAAGTGAGTTGGCCCAGTGGTGCATCCTCGTGGTAACAAAGTGAGGAGGTCCAGTCAAACATCGTCCATCAACAATGAGAGGTGCCCCATTGATTAATCATTCTGCAACAAAATAAGGTGCCCCATTGGTGTATCATCCTGAAATAAAGTGAGGTGTTTCAGTGGTACATACTCCTGTAATGAAGCGCGTTTGCCCAGTAGTGCACCCTCCTACAACAAAGAGAGGTGCGCCAGTGTTACATCCTTCTGCAAATAATTGAGATGGCCCAGTGGTGCACCCACCAGCAACAAACTAAGGTGGCCCAGTGGTGTATCCTCCTGCAACTATGTGAGCTGCCCAATTGGTGCATCAACCTGCAATAAAAGAAGGTGTCCCATTATTTTATCGTACTGCAATAAAGTGAGGTGGTTTGTGGTACAATCTCCTTCAACAAAGTGAGGTTGCCTAGTTTTGCTTCGTCCTGAAACAATATTAGGTGGTCAGTGTGGAATACTCCTGCACCAAAGTGAGGTGGCCCAGTGGTGCTTTTCTGCAACAAAGTAAGATGCCCAGTAGTACATCATCCTTTAACAAAGTGAGGTGGAACAGTGGTGCATCCTCCTTCAAGAATGTGAGGCTTGTGAGAGGTGCTTCATAAGGCAACAAACAGAGATGGCCCAGCAGTGCATCATCCTGCAACAATATGAGCTGCGCCATTAGTGCACCATCCTGCAATATATTAGGATGACCTATTGGTGTATCATACTGCATTAAAGGGAGATGATTAAGTGATGCATCCTCCTGAAAAAATGTGATGTGGCCCAGTGGTGGATCCTGCTATATGGTGATGTGGCCCAGTGGTACATCCTCCTGCACATACTGAGTTGCCCCAGTGGTGCATCTGCCTGCAAGATATTGAGAGGTGCCCCTGTGGTGCATCCTTCTGCAACAATACGAGGATGGCTCATTGCTGCACCCTCCTGCACCAAAGTGAGTAGGCCCCATGGTCTATCCTCCTGCAACAAAGTTAGATAGGCCCAATGGCACATGAGTTGCAACAAAGTCAGTGGGCCATAGTGGTACATCCTTCTGCAACAAAGCGAGGTGGCATAGATGTGTATATTTATTTTACAACGTGAGGTGCCCCATTGATACATCATCCTGCAATAAAGTGAGGAGGTTCAGTGGTACATCCTCCTGCAGTGAAGTGAGTTTGCCCAGTGGTTCATCAACATGCAAAAATGTGAAGTGCCCCATCGGTGCATCATCCTGCAATAAATTAAGGTGGTTCATTAGTACATCCTCTTGCAATGAAATGAGTTTGGCGTAGTTTTGCACCCTCCTGCATTAAAGTAAGGTGCCACAGTGGTACATCCTTCAGCAACAAATTAAGTTAGCCCAGTGGTGCATCGTCCTGCAACAGTTTGAGAAGGCCCTGTCGTGCATCCTCTTGCTTCAAAGTGATGTGCCTTAGTGGTGCATCCTTCTGCAACAAAATGAGTTAGCCGAGTGGTGCATCCTCGTGCAACAAAGTGAGGTGGTCCAGTGATTCATTATCCATTAACAATGTGAGGTGCCCCATTGGTGCATAGTTCTGCAATAAAATAAGGTGGCACATTTGTGTATTATCCTGCAATAAAGTGACTTTTTTCAGTGGTACATCCTCACGCAATTAGGTGAGTTTGCCCAATAGTGCAGCTTCCTGCATTAAAGTGAGTTTCCCCCAGTGGTGCATCCATCTGCTACAAATTGATTTAGCCTGGTGATGAACCTTTTATCAACAGAGGTGGCCAGTGGAGCATCATCCTACAATAAGTAAGGTGCCCCATTTTTGTATCATACTGCAATAAAGTGTAGCGGTTCAGTGGTACATCCTCCTGCAACAAAGTGAGGTGTCCAAGTGGTTTATTCTCCTGAAGCCAAGTAAGGTGGCCCAGTGTTGAATCCTCCTGCAACATAGTGAGGTGGCCCAGTGTTTGAATCATCCTGCAATAAAGTGAGGTGACCTAGTTGTGCATCCTTCTGCAAAAATTGAGTTTGCCCTGTGGTGCACCCTCCTGCAACAAAGTGAGTGGGCCCAATGGTCCATCCTCCTTAACAATGTGAAGATTGTCCAGTATTGCATCCTCCTGCAACAAAGTGAGGTATTCCAGTTCTGCATCCTTCTGTAAGAAAGTCAGTTGGCCCAGTGGTGCCCTCCTGCCCGATTGGTACATCCTTCTTCAACGAAGTGAGTTGGCTCAATGGTGCATCCTCCTGCAACAAAGTGAAGTGAACCCAGTGGTGCATCATTATGCAGAAATGTGAGCCGCCTCATCGTAGCATATTCCTGTAATAAAATAAGGTGACCCCTTTGGTGTATCATCCTGCAATAAAGTGAGGTGGTTCAGTTGTACACCCTCCTGCAATGAAGTGAATTTGTCCAGTGCTGCACCCTCCTGCAACAAAGTGAGGTGTACAACTTTTGCAATACTTCAGTGGTGCAATTTTCTGCAAAAATTCAGCTGGCCATTGGTTCATCCTCCAGCAACACACTGAGGTGTCTTAGTGGTGCATCATCCATCAACAATGTGAGGTGCCCCATTGATGTATCATCCTGAAATAACATGTGGTGGTTCAGTGTGTATCCTCCTGCAAAAATGGCATGTCTCCCAGTAGTGTATCCTGCAAGATAGTAAGGTTACACTGTGGTGCATCCTCCAGCAATAAACGGAGGTGCCCCAGTGGTGCATCTTGCTGCAACAAATGGGGAGGTGCCCCAGAGGTGCATTCTCCAGCAACAATACGAGATGGGCGCTGTGGTGCACCCCTCTGCAACAAATTGAGTAGGCCCAGTGATCCATCCTTCTGCAATTTAGTTAGGTAGGCCCAATGGTGCATCCACCTGCAACAACTCGAGGTGCTCTAGTGGAGCATCCTTCTGGAACATAGTGAGGTGACCCAGGGGGCCATCATCCTTCAACAATTTGAGGTGCACATATTGTGCAACATCCTGCAATAACATAAGGTGCCCCATTGGTGTATCATCCTGCAATAAAGTGAGGTGGTTCAGTGGTACATCCTCCTGCAATGAAATGAATTTGTCCAGTGGTGCATTGTCCTGCATTAATGTGAGGTGTCCCATTGGTGCATCCTCCTACAACAATGTGAGGTGTCCCAGTGGCGCATCCTCCTGCAACAATGTTAGGTGCCCCACTGGTTCAATTTCATGCAACATAGTGAAGTGCCCCAGTGCTGTTCATCCTCCTGCAATAGAGTGATGTGCCCTATTGGTGCTTCCTCCTGCAACTTTGTGAGAAGTGGCCCAATTGTTCATCCTCTTGCAACAAAGAGAGATACACTTGGGATGCATCCTGACACAAAGATATTTGCCCCAGTAGTGCATCCTTCTGCAACAAAGTGATGTGGCCCAGAGATGCATAATTCATCAACAATGTGACATGCCCCATTAGTGTATCATCCTGCAATAAATTGAGGTGGTTCAGTGGTACATACTCCAGCAATCAAGAAGTTTTCCCAGTGGTGCCTCAACCTACAACATTGTTAGGTGCCCCATTGATGTATTCTCCAGCAACAATGTGAGGTGTTCCAGTGGTGCATCCGGACACAAAATAATTTTCCCCAGTAGTGCATCCTTCTGCAAAAAGGTAAGGTTGCCCAGTGGTGCTCCCTCCTGCACCAAATGAGTTGGCCCTGTGATGACATCCAGCACTAAAGTGAGAAGCTACAGTGGTGCATTCTGATACATAGTCATTAACCCCAGTGGTGCATCCATCTGCAACAAAGTGAGGTGCCCTTGTGGAGCATCCTGCTTCAACAAAATGACATAGCCCAGTGGTGCAATTTCCTACAACTAAGTTATGTGGCCCAGTCGTGCATCTCCTTTTTAAAAATTGTGGTAGAGTTGTATATCCTCCTGCAATGAAGTGATTTGGTAACTATTGTGTATCCACCTAAATCAAAGTGATGTGGCCAAGTGTTGCTCCCTCCTGCAACAAAGTGAGATTACGGCACAGTGGTGCATTCCCCTGCAACAAAGTGTGTTGTCCCAGTGGTGCAACCCTCCTGCAAAAACATTAGTAGTTCCAGTTATGAAATCTCCTGCAACAAAGTCATATGGCCTAGTGGTGCATCCTTCTGCAAACAATGTGAGGTGTCCATTGGTGCAGCTGCCTGCAAAAAAATGTAGTGTACCAGTATTGCATCCTCCTGCAACAAAGTGAGTTGCCATAGTGATCCTTTTTGCTGCAAAAAAGTGAGTGTGCCAAAATAGTTGTGCACCCTCCTACAACAAAGTTGGGCATTGTACTGCAACAAAGTGAGTATGGCCCTGTGATGCATTATCCCGTAACAAAGTGAGGTGACCTTGTGTTGTATCATCTTTCAATAAAGTGCACTTCCCTAGTGGTGCATCCTCCTGCAACAAAGTGGGGTGGCCCTGTGGTTAATCTTCCTGCCACAAAGGTAGGTTTCTCTAGTGGTGCATTTTCTGCAACAAAATGAGGTGCCCCTTGGTGCCTCCTCCTCCATCAAATTGAGGGTGGCCAGAAGTACTTCCTCCTGTTGCAACAAAGTGAGGTGCTCCAGTGTTGCATCCTCTTGAAACAAAGTGAGGAGTCCCAGAAGTGCATCCTACTGCAACAAAGTAAGGTGGCCCAATGTTGCATCCTCCAGGTGGTGTACCCTCCTGCAGCAAAGTGAGTGGTCCCAGTGGTGCACCATACTTCAACAGTGTGAGGATGCCCCATTCGTACATCCACTTGCTACAAAGTGATGTGACCTAGTGTTTCATCCTTCTGTAACATAGTGAGTTGGCCCAGGGGTGCAAACTCCTCCAACAAAGTGAGGTAGACCAGTGTTGCCTTTACCTGCCATGAAGGGAGTTGCCATAGATGTGCATCCTCCTCAACAAAGTGAGTTACTCCAGTAGTGCATCCTCCTGCAACAAAGTGATTCGACCCTGTGGTGCACCCTCCTGCAACAAAGTGAGTGGGCCCAATTGTCCATCATCCATCATCAAAGTGGAATTATCCAGTAGTGCATCCTCCTACAAGAAAGTGAGTGCTCATGTGGTGCATCGGCCTGCAACAACACGAGGTGCCCCAGTGGTACATCCTCCTGCAACAATACGAGAAAGGCCCAGTGTTGCAACCTCCTGCAACAAAGTGAGTGGGCTCAGTGGTCTATCATCCAATATCAAAATTATGTTGACCGAATGGTGCATACGCCTGCAACAAAGTAATGTGCCCTAGTGGTGCATCCCTCTGCAATTAAATGATTTTGTCCAGTGGTGCATCATCTAACAATGTGATGTAAATCCTTGGTGCATCATCCTACAGTAAATTGAGGTGGTTCAGTGGTATTCCTCTTGCATTGATGTGAGTCGGCGCATTTGTTACCATCCTGTATTAAAGCGAGGTGCGGCAGTGTTGCATCCCTCTGCAACAACATGAGTTGGCCCAGTGCTGCATCCTCCAGCAACAAACTGAGGTGACCCAGAGATGCATCATCATACATTACAGTAAGGTGCCCATTGGTGTTTCATAGTGTAATAAAGTGTTGTTGTTCAGTGGTACAATCTCCTGCAACAAGTGAGATGGCGAAGTTATTTATCAACGAGAAACAAAGTTAGGTGGCCCAGTGTTGAATACTCCTGCAACAAAGAGAGGTGGCCCAGTGATGCATCCTACTGCAACAAAGTAAGGTGGTTCAATGGTGAATCCACCTGCAACAAAGAAAGGTGGCCCAGTTGTGCACCCTCCTGCATTAAAGTGAGTTTCCCTCAGTGATGCATCCTTCTGCAACAAACTGAGTTGGCCCAGTGGTACATCCTCTTGCAACAAAAGTAAGGTGGCCCAGAGTTGCACCCTCCTGCAACAAAATAAGGCCCAGTGTTGCATCATCCTGCAATGAAGTGAGTTGCCCCAGTTGTAGTATCCTCCTGCAACGAAGAGAGTTGGTCATGTTGTGCACCCTCCCACAAAAAATTGAGCGGGCCCAGTGGCCTATCCTCCAGCAACAAAGTGAGGATGATCCAGTAGTGCATCCTCCCACAGCAAAGACAGGTGCTGCAGTGATGTAACCTTCTGTAACAAAGTGAATTGGCCCAGTGGTGCGTCCTCCTGCAATAAAGGTTGTTGCCCCAATGGTACACTGTCCTGCAACAAAGTGAGTTGTCCCAGTGTTACCCTCCTGCAACAAAGTGAGGTGACCCAGTGGTTCATCCTCCTGCAACATATGAGGTGGCTCAGTGTGGTTCATCCTCCTGCAATAAAGAGAGGTGCCCCAGTGGTGCTTCATCCTTCAACAAAGTTAGACATTCTGGCAGTGTTGCATCTTTTTGCAACAAAAAGAGGTGCCCTAGTGGTGCATCCTCCTGCAATAGTGAGCTGGCCCAGTGTTACAACCACATGCAACAAAGTGAGGTGGCCCAGTAGTGCATCCTCCTGCAATAAAAGAGGTGACCCAGTGATTCATTCTCCTACAATAAAGAGCTGCCCTGTGGTGACTCATCCTGTAATAAAGTGAGGGGGCCCTGTGGTCGATTCTTCTGCAACAAAGTAAGGTGGACCAGTGTTGCATCCTCCTGCTACTAAGGGAGTTGGACCATTAGATAATCTTCATGCAACAATGTTAGGTGGCCCATTAGTTCGTCCTCCTGCAACAAAGTTATGTGCCTCAGAGGGTCATCCTTCTGCAACAAAGTAATGTTCCCTAATGGTGCATCCTCCTGCAACAAAGTGAGGAGGCACAGTGTTGCATCCTCCTGCAACAAATTATGGTGCCCCAGTGGTGCATCCTCCTGCAATAGTAAGCCGGCCAAGTGGTACATCCACATGCAACAAAGTGAGGTGGCCCATTGGTGCATCCTCCTGCAATAAAATAAGGTGACCCAGTGATGCATTCTCCTGCAATAAAGAGCTGGACCAGTGATACATTCTCCTGCTATAAAGAGGGGTGGCCCAGTGGTGCATGCTCCTGCAGCAAAGTGAGGTGGCCGAGTGGTCCATCCTTCTGCAACAAAGTAAGATGGAGCAGTATAGCATTATCCAGCTACAAAGTGAGGTGGATCATTAGTTCATCCTCCTGCAACAAAGTGAGGTGGACCAATTTTTCATCTTCCTGTATCAAAGTGATGTGCCTCTGTTTTACATCTCTCTGCCACAAAATGAGGTGCCCCTGTGATGCATCCTACTGCAACAAGGTAAGGTGTCCCAATGGTGCATTTTCCTGCAACAAAGTGAGGTGATCCAGTGTTCCATTATTCTGAAACCAAGTAAGGTGGACCAGTATTATATCCTCATGCAAAAATTTAGGTGGGCCATTAGATCATCCTCCTGCAACAAAGTGAGTTGGACAAATATTTCATTTTCCTGCAACAAAGTGATGTGCCTCTGTCGTGCATCGCCCTGCAACAAATTGAGGTGCCCCAGTGCTGCATCCTACGTCAATGGTGCATCCTCCTGCAACAAAGTATTTGGCCCAGTGGTGCATCCTCCTGCAACAAAGTGAAATGGCCCTGTGGTGCATCCTTCTGCAACAAAGTGATGTGGACAAGTATTGCATCATATTGCAACATAATGAGGTGGACCATAAGTTCATACTCCTGCAACTAAGTAAAGTGGACCTTTAGTTCATCCCCCTGTAACATAAATTGAGAAGCCTCCATGTTGAATCCTCCCGCAACAAAGTGAGGTGCCCCTGGTGAGCATCCTTCAGCAAAAATGTGAGGTGCCCTGGTGTTGCATCAATTTCCAATGACGTGAGGTGCCCCAAAGTGTATCCTCCTGCATCAAAGTGAGGTGCCTCAGTGCTGCATCCTACTGCAAAAACTTGAGGTGGCCCAGTGGTGCTTCATAAGGCAAATAAGTGAAATGGTCCAGTAGTTCATCATCCGGCAAAAAAATTGAGTTGGTTCATTGGTGCATCATCGTTGCAAAAAAACGAGGTACTGCTATGGTGCATACTCACACAACAAATTTGGTTTTCCCAGTGGTTCATTCTTATCCAACAAGGTGATTGGGTCTATTGCTTCATCCTCCTGCAACAAAGTGAGGATGGTCCAATAGTGCATCCTCCTACAACAAAGTGAGGTGTTACAGTGGTGCATCCTTCTGTAACAAAGTGAATTGACCTAGTTGTGCGTCCTCATGCAACAAACGTTGTTGCCCCAGTGGTACACTGTCCTGCAACAAAGTGAGTTCGCCCAGTGTTGCCCTCCTGCAACAAAGTGAGGTGGCACAGTGGTACATTATCCTGGCCCAGTGTGAGGATGGCCCAGTTGTGTATCCGCCTGCTACACAGTGAGGTTCCCAAGAGGTGCATCCTTCTTCAATAAAGTACGTAGGCCCAGTGGTGCATCCTCCTGCATCAAAGTGAGGTGGTCCAGTGGTGCATAATCTTGCAACGAAGTGAGCTGGTAAATTGTTACACCCTTCTATAACAAAGTGAGTTGGCCCAGTGTTGAATCCAACTGCAACTAAGTGAGGTGGCCAAGTGGTACGTTTTTCTGCAACAAAGTGAGATGGTTCAATGTTCCATTCTTCTGCAACAATGTAATGTGGACCAGTGTTGCATACTCCTGCAAAAAAAAGAGGTGAGTTCATCCTTCTGCAACAAATTGAGGTGGACTATTAGTTCTTTCTTCAACAAAGCAAGGCGCACTTGTGGTGCATCCCCCTGCAACATAGTTAGGTGACCCAGGGCTGCATCCTAATGCAACAAAGTTATGTGGCTCAATCGTGCATTCTCCTTCAAAAAGTAAGATTGCACAGTGGTTCATCCTCCGGAACATAGTATAGGTGCCCCAGTGGTTCATCCACCTGAAACATATGAGTTAGCCCAGAGTGTTTCATCCTCCTGCAATAAAGAGAGGAGCCCCTATGGTGCTTCCTCCTGCAACAAAGTTATACATACTCGCAGTGTTGCATATTCTTGCAACAAAAAGAGGTGCCCTAGTGGTGCATCCTCCTGCAATAGTAAGCCGGCCAAGTGGTACATCCACATGCAACAAAGTGAGGTGGCCCATTGGTACATCCTCCTGCAATAAAATAAGGTGACCCAGTGATGCATTCTCCTGCAATAAGGAGCTGGACCAGTGATACATTCTCCTGCTATAAAGAGGGGTGGCCCAGTGGTGCATGCTCCTGCAGCAAAGTGAGGTGGCCGAGTGGTCCATCCTTCTGCAACAAAGTAAGATGGAACAGTATAGCATTATCCAGCTACAAAGTGAGGTGGACCATTAGTTCATCCTCCTGCAACAAAGTGATGTGCCCCCATGGTGCATCCTCCTGCAACTAAGTGATGTGCTTGAGTGTGCCAACCTACTGCAACAAAGTAATGTGGCCCAATGGTGCTCCCTCGTGCAACAAAGTTCTTTGGCACAGTGTTGCATCCTACTGTAACAAATTATTGTGCCCCAATCCTCCTTCAACAGAGTGAGGTGCCCCAGTGGTGCTTCCTCCTGCAGCAAAATGAGGTGCTCCAGTGGTGCATCGTTCTGCAACATAGAGAGGTGCCCTGATGTTGCATCATCCTGCCATAAATTAAGGTACCCCAGGGGTGCATTCTCCCTCAAAAAATTAAGTGCCCCAGTGTTGCAATATTCTGCTAAAAAATGATGTGTCCTAGTGGTGCATCCTCGTGCAACAAAGTGAGGTCGCACAATGGTGTATCCACCTGTAACAAAGTAAGGTGCCCCAGTGGTGCATCCTCCTGCATCAAAGTGAGGTGCCCGAGCAGTGATACCTCCTTCAGCAAAATGAGGTTCCCCAGTTGTGTATCATCCTACAATAAAGTGAGGTGGCTTAGTGGTGTATCCTCATGCAACAAATAGAGGTGGCCAATGTGGTGAATCCTCACTCTATATGAAGTAGCCCAGTGGTGCATATTCCTGCAACAAATTGACGTTTTCCTGTGGTTCATCATCCTGTAACAAAGAGAGTTGCACCAGTGGTGCACCCTGCTGCTGCAACAAAGTGAGGTGGCCCAGTAGTTGAACCTCCTGCAAATTAGTAAGTTGCTCCAGCAGTGTATCCTCCTGCTACAAATTAAGTTGTCCCAATGGTGCATCCTCATGCAATTAAGTGAGGTGGCCTAGTGGTGCCCTCCTGCAACAAAGTGAGGTGGCACAATGGCGCATCCTTCTGTAACAAAGTAAGGTGCCCCAATTGTGCATCCTCCTGCAACAAAGTGAGGTGCCCGAGTGGTGATTCCTCCTTCAGCAAAATGAGGTTCCCCAGTTGTGTATCATCCTACATTAAAGTGAGGTGGCATAGTGGTGCTTCCAATGCAACAAAGTGAGGTGGCCCAGTGGTGCATCCTCCTGCAATAAAATAAGGTGACCGAGTGATGCATTCTCCTGCAAGAAATTGAGGTTGCCCAATGGTGCAACCTCGTGCAACAAAGTGAGTGGGCCCAGTGCTGCTACCAAATGCAATAATGTGAGGTGCCCCATTGTTGCATACTCATGCAAAAATGTGAGGTGCCCCTGTCCTTCATCCTCCTGCAGCATAGTGAGGTGCCCCAGGGCAGTGTATCGTCCTGCAATAAATTCTGGTGCCCCAGTGGTGTTTTCACCTGCAACTTTGTGAGAGGTTCCCATACTTTGCATCCTCTTGCAACAAAGAGAGTTGCCCCAGTGGCAAATCCTCCTGTAACAAAGTGAGGTGCCTCGGAGTGCATCCTCTTGCAACAAAGTGAGTGGCCCAGTGGAGCATTCTTCTGCAGCAATGTGAGTAGTCTCCTAGAGGTACATCGTCCTGAAACATTGTGATGATGGCCTAGTCGTGCAGCTGCCAGCTACAGAGTGAGGTGCCCTAGAGATGCATGCTTCTGCATCAAAGTGAGTTGGCCCAGGGGTGCATTCTCCTGCAACAAATTGAGGTGCCCCAGTGATGCATCGTTCTGCAAACAAAGTGAGGTGGCCCAGTGTTGCAGTATCCATCAACAATGTGAGGTGCCCTATTGGTGCATCATCCAGCTATAAAGTAAGATGTCCCATTGGTATATCATTATTCAATAAAGTGAGGAGGTTCAGTGGTACAACCTCCTGCAATGAAGTGATTTTCCCCAGTGGTGCATCATCCTTCAACAATGTCAGGTGCCTCATTGGTGCATAATCCTGCAATTAAATGAGCTGTTCGGTGGTACATCCTCCTGCAATGAATAAGTTGGCCCAGCTTTGCACCTTCCTGCATTAAAGTGATATTCTCCCAGTGGTGCATCCTTCTGCAGCAAATTGAGTTGGACCAGTGGTGCACGCTCCAGCAACAAACTAAGATGGCCCAGTGGTGCATCATCCTGCAACAATGTGAGCTGCCCCATTGATATATCATCCTGAAATAAATTAAGGTGCCTCATTCGTGTATCATACTGAAATTAAGTAAGGTGTTATGTGGTACATCCTCCAACAAAGCGAGGTGACCAAGTGGTGCGTCCTCCTGAAACAAAGTTTGGTGACCCAATGTTGAATACTCCTGCAACAAAGTGAGGTGGACCAGTGGTGCACTTTCCTGCAACAAAGTGAGGTGGCCAAGTGGTTCAGCCTTCTTCAACAAAAAAATGTTTGTCAGTGTTGCATCCTCCTGCAACAGAATTAGGTAGACCATTAGTTCATCTTCCTGCTACAAAATGAGTTGGACCATAAGTTCATCTTCCAACAACAAAGCGATGTGCCCCCTGGTGCATCTTCCTGCAACAAAGTGACGTGCCCTAGTGATGCATTCTATTGCAACAAAGTAATGTGGCACAATGGTGCATCATCCCGCAACAAAGTAAGGTGTCCAGTGGTGCATCCTCCTGCAACAAAGTGAGACTGCCCAGTTGTGCATCCTCCTTCAACAAAGAGAGGAGGGCCAGAGTTGCATCCTCCTATGCCAACGTGAAGAGGGCAATTAGTTCATCCTCCTGCAAAAAATTGAGGTGCACCATTAGTGCATCCTCTTGCAAGAATGTGAGGTGCCCCAGGGGTGTGTCCTACTGAAACAAAGTGAGTTGGCCCAATGGTGCATCATCATGCCATAAATTGAGGTGCCCCAGTGGTTCTTTCTTGTGCAAAAAAATAAGGCGCCATAGTGTTGCATCACCTTGCTATAAAATGTGTTGTCCCAGTGGTGCATCCTCCTGCAACTAAGTGAGGGGCCAAGTGGTGCATCATCCTACAATAAAGCGAGTTGCCCCTGCGGTGCCTCATCCTACAAAAAAGTGAGGATGTCCCAGTGTTGCATCTTCCTGCAGCAAAGTGAGGTGCCCTATTGGTGCATCATTCTGCAACAAAGAGAGATGTCGCAGTGGTGCATCCTCCTGCAACAAAGTGAGGTGGCCCTGTGGTGTATTCTCCTGCAACAAAATTGAGTTTGCCCAGTGTTGCATACTCCTGAAACAAAGTGAGGTGGCCAATTTGGTGCGTCCTGTCTGAATGTGAAGTAGCCCAGTGGCGGATACTCCTGCAACAAATTGTGATGTCTTGGTTTTGCATCCTTCTGCAATAATGTAGGATGTCCAACTGGTGCATCGTCCTGCAACAAATTGAATTGCCCCTTGTAGTGCAACATCCTGCAATTTAGTGCTGTTCCACAGTAGTACATCATCTTGCTTTAAATTAAGTTAACCCAGTGATGCATCCTCATGCAACCAAGTGAGTTGTCCCCGTAGTGCAACTTCCTTCAATAAATTAAGGCGGCCCTATAGTGCATCGTCCTGCAACAAAGTGTGGTGATCCAATTGTGCATACCTCTTTAAAAAATTATGGTAATGTTGTGCGTCGTCCTGCCATAATGTGAGTTGTCGCAGTTTTGTATCCACATGAAACATATAAAGGTAGCTCAGTGTAGTCTCCTCCTACAACAAAATGAGTTCGCCCAGTAGTGTATCTTACAGCAAAAAATGTTGGCCTAAAAGTGCATCCTCCTGCACCAAATACGGTGATCTAGTAGTGCATCCTCGTGCACCAAATTGAGATGACTTAATAGAGCATCCTCCTCCAAAAAGTGAAGTGCTCCACTGGTGCATCGTCCTGCGAAAAAATGAGATGCCCCACTGGTGCATCGTACTGCAACAAAGTTAGGTGCTCCAGTACTGCATCCTTCTGCAAATATCTTTAATTTCGCCCAGTGGTGCACCCTCGAGCAACAAACAGAGGTGGCCCAGTAGTTCATCATCCTGCTACAATGTGTGCTGTCAGATTGGTGTAACATCCTGCAATAAAGAAGGTGCCCTATTGGTGTTACCTACTGCAATAAAGTGAATTGGTTCATGGGTGATCCTCCTGCAAAAATGTGGCATGGTCCAGTGGTACATCCTCCTTCAAAAATGTTACTTTGCCCTGAGGTGCATCCTGCAACATAGTGAGGTGGCCCAGTGGTGAATCCGTCTGCAACAAAGTGAGGTGCCCCAGTGGTGCATCCTTCTGCAAAAAAATCCATTTGGCCCTGTGGTGCACCTTCCAGCATCAAACTACGGTGGCCCTGTGGTGCACCTTCCAGTATCAAACTAAGGTGGCCCAGTGGAGCATCATACTGCAGCAATGTGTTATGCCCCTTTGGTGTATCACACTGTAATAAAGTGAGGTGGTTCACTGGTGCATTCTCCTGCAACAAAGTGAGAGGTGCCCCTGTGATGCATCCTCCTGCAACAAAGTTAGGATTGCCCTATTTGAACCCTCCAGAAACAAACTGAGGTGGCCCAATGGTGCATCATCCTGCAGCAATGTGAAATGCCCCATTGGTGCATCATCCTGCAATAAAGATGGTACAATATTGGTGTATCCTACTGCAATACTGAGAGGTGGTTCAGTGGTGCATTCTCCTGCAAAAATGTGATTAGAACAGATGTGCATCCTGCAACATAGTGAGGTGGCATAGTGGTGCATCCCTCTGCATTAAAGTGAGGTGGCACAGTGGTGCTTCCTCCAGCAACAAATTAAGGTACCCCAGTGGTGCATCCTGCTTCAACAAAGAAAACAGGACCAGTTGTGCATTCCTCTTTTAAAAATTGAGCTAGAGTTGTGCATTCTCCTGCAATAATATGAGGTGGCACAGAGGTGTATCCACATAAAAGCAAGAAAGGTGGGCCAGTGTAGCCTTTTCCTGTAATGATGTGTGTTGGTCCACTGATGATTCATCGAGCAAAAAAATGGCCTAGCAGTGCATAATTCTGCATCAAATTGATTTGGCCTAGTAGTGCATCCTCCTGTTCCAAATTGAGGTGGCTTAGAAGTTCATCCTCCTCCAACAAAATGAGGTACCCCATTGGTGCATCGTCCTGCAACAAAGTAATGTGCACCAATTGTACATCGTCGTGTAACAAAGCGAGGTGCCCCAGTGGTGCATCACCCTGCAATAAAGTAAGAATATGGTGCATGATCCTGCAATAAAATGAAGTGCCCCATTTGTGAATCGTTTTGCAACAAAGCGAGGTGCCCTAGTAGTACAACACCCTGGAATAAACTGAGGTGCGCCAGTGGTGCATTTTCCTCTCATAAATTGAGGTGGCCCTGTGGTGCATTCTCCTGCAACAATGATAGTTGCGCCGGTGGTGAAACCTCCTGCTGCAATAAAGTGACAGTGCTAAACATGCATCCTCCTGCAACTAGTGAAGGTACCATATTGGTGCATCCTGAAACAACATGACGTGTCCCAGTGGTGCATTTACCTGCAACAAAGTGAAGTATTACAGTAGTGCATCGCATTTTAAAAATTTGTGGTACAATTTTGTATCCTTCTGTAATAAAGTGATTCGGTAACAGTGCAGTAACCTCCTGAAACAACGTGAGGTGGACCAGTGTTTCACCCTCCTGCATCAAAGTGAGTTGCCCCAGTGTTGCATTCTTCGGCAACAAAGTGATGTCCAGTAGTGCTTCATTATACTGCAACATAGTGAGGTTCCCCATTGCTTCTTCCTCCTGCAACAAAGTGAGGTGCCCCGCAGTTGCTTCATCCTGCTATAAAGTGAGATGCCCCAGTGGTGCATACTCCTGCAACAAAGTAAGGATATCCCAGTGGTGCATCCACCTGCAACTAAGTGAGGTGCCTCAGTTGTGCATCCTCCTGCAACAAAGTGAGTTGCCCCAGTGGTGCATCCTCCTGAAACAAAGTGAGGTGGCCTAGTAGTGCATCCTCCTGCATCAAAGTGAGGTGGCACAGTGGTGCATCCTCCTTCAATAAAATGAGGTGGTTCAGTGATGCATTCCCCTTCTATAGTGAGCTGGCCCAATGTTGCATCCTCTTGTATTAAACTGAGGTGGCCAAGTGGAGCATCATGCTGCAGCAATGTGATATTTCCCATTGGTGTATCATCCTGCAATAAAGTAGGGTGCCCTATTGGTGTATCCTTATGCAATAAAGTGCGGTGCTTCAGTGCTGCATTCTCCTGCACCAGAGAGAGGTGCCCCTGTGGTGCATCCTCCTGCAATCAAAGTGAGGATTGCCCAATGGTAAACCCTCCAGAAACAAACTGAGATGGCCCAATGGTGCATCATCCTGCAGCAATGTGATATGCCCCATTAGTGCATTATCCTGCAATAAAGTAAGTATACCTATTGGTGTATTCAACTGCAATAAAGTGACGTGGTTCAGTGTTGCATTCTCCTGCAAACATGTGACTTGGCCCAGTGGTGCATCCTGCAAACCAAGTGAGGATTGCCCAGTGTTGCATCCTCCTGCAACAAAGTGAGTTGGCAATAATGTGCTGACCCAGTTGTGCATTCTGCAACTAAGTGAGGATGGTCCAGTGGTGCATCCTCTTGCAACAAAGTAAGGATTGCCCAGATGTGAATCCTCCAGCAACAAACTGAGCCACCCAGTGGTGCATCATCCTGCAGAAATGCGATGTGCCCCATTGGTATATCATCCTGAAATAATGAAGGTTCCCTGTGGGTGTATCCTTCTGCAATAATGTGAGGAGGTTAAGTGGTGCATTCTCCTGAAAAAATGTAACTTGGCCCATTGGTGCATCCTGCAACAAAGTGAGGTGGCCCAGTGGTGATCTTCCTGCATTAAAGGGAGTTGATTCAATGTTATATCCTCCTGCAACAAATAGAGAGATGCCCCAGTTGTGCATACCCATGGAACAAAGTCAGGATTTCCCAGTGGTGTAACCTTCAGCAACAAACTCAGCTGGTCTAGTGGTGCAAAATCCTGCATCAATGTGAGCTGCCCTATTGTTGCATCATCCAGCAATAAAATAATGTGCCCTTTTGGTGCATCCTACTGCAATAAATTGAGGTGGTTCAGTGTTGCATCCTCCTGTTAAATAATGACTTGGCTCAATGGTGCAACCTTCAACATAAGGTACAACAAAGTAAGGTACCGCAGTGTTGCATCCTGCTTCAACAAAAAGCTCAGGACCAGATGTGCATACCTCTTTTAAAAATAGAGGAAGCGAATTGTGCGTCCTCCTGCAATAATTTGAGCTGGCATAGTAGTGTATCCACATAAAGCCAGTGTTGCCTCTTCCTGCAACAAAGTCACTTGGCCCAGCGATGTATCCTCGAGCAAAGAAGGTGGCCTAGCAGTGCATTATTCTGCACCTAATTGCATTGACCTAGTAGAGCATTTTCCTGTACCAAATTGAGGTGGCATAGAACTGCATCCTCCTCCAACAAAGTGAGTTACCCCAATGGTACATCGTCCTGCAACAAAGGGAGTTGGCCTGTGTTGCATCCTCCTGCAACAAAGATAGATACGCCAGTGGTGCAACCTGCTGCTGCAATAAAGTGACGGTCCATAATGTGCATCCTCCTGAATAAAGTTGAGGTATCCTAGTGGTGCATCCTTCTGCAAAAACATGATGTGTCCCAGTGGTGCAATTACCTGCAACAAAGTGAAATGGTCCAGTAGTGCATCCCATTTTTTAAAATTGTGGTACAATTGTGCATCCTGGTGTAATAAAGTGATTTGGTAACAGTGGAGTAACCGCCTGAAGCAAAGTGAGGTGGACCAGTGTTGCACCCTCCTGCAACAAAGTAAGGATGTCCCAATGGTAAATCCTCCTGCAACTAAGTGAGATGCCTCAGTTGTGCATCCTCCTGCAACAAAGAGAAGTGGCACATTGGTGAATCCTCCTTCAATAAAATGAGGTGGCCCGGTGATGCATCCTCCTGCTATAGTGAGCTGGCCCAATGTTGCATCCTTCTGTATTAAACTGAGGTGGCCCAGTTGTGCATCCTCCTGCAACAAAGTGAGGGTCCAGTGGTACATTCTAGGTCAAAAAAGCGAGGTGGCAGAGTGGTGCATGCTCCTTCAATAAAATCAGGTGGCCCAGTGATGTATCCTCCTGCAATAGTGAGCTCGCCCAATGTTGCACCCTCGTGCATTAAAGTGAAGTAGCCCAGTGTTGCATACTCCTGCAACAAAGTGAGGTGTCCCAGTGGTCCTTCCTTCTGTAACAATGTGAGGTGGATCAGTGTTGCTACCTGCTTCTACAAAGTGTGGTGGGCCATAAGTACATCCTACTGCAACATATTGATGTGCCCCATGGTGCATCCGACTGCAAAAAATTGGGTGACGATGTAGTGCCTCCTCTTGCAACAAACTAGAGTGACCCATAAGTTCAACCTCCTGCAACATAGTAAGGTGGCCCATTGGTGCATCCTCCTGCAATAAAGTGAGTTGCCCACAGGTGCATCCTCATGCAACCAAGTGAGAGGAGCTCAGTGGTGCTTTCTCCTACAACATAGTGAGGATGTCCAAGTGGTTCACCGACCTGCAATAAAGTAGGTGGGCCTAGTAGTCCATCCTCATGTAACAAAAATAACCATTGGGCCAAATGGTGCATCCGCCTGCAACAGAGCGAGGTGCCCTAGTGGTGCAACTTAGTGTAACAAAATTTATTTGGTTCAGTGGTGCTTCCTTAAGCAACAAAGTGAGCTGGCCCAGTGAAGTATCCTACTGCAACAAGTGAATTGGCCGAGATTCCCATCCACCTGCAACAAAGTAAGGTGGCCAGTCTTGCATCATCTTGAAATTAACTTAGGTGTCCCGGTGGTGCATCTTCATGCTACAAATTGAGGTGACAATGTGGTGCATCCACATGCTTTAAAGAGAGATGGCTTAGTGGGACATCCTGCAGCAACAAAGTGGTATGGCTCAGTGGTGAATCCTCCTGCAATAGTGAGCAGGCCCAGAGGTGCTTTCTCGAGCAACAAAGTGCTTTCTCGAGCCTAGTGGTTGATTCTTCTGCAATAAATGAGATGGCCCAGTAATGCATTCTCCTGCAAAAGTGAGCTGGCCCAGTGGTGCATCCTCCTGTAATAAAGTGAGGTGGCCCAGTGGTGAATCCTCCTGCAACAAAGTGAGGTGCATCATTAGTGCTTCAGCCTTGAATTAAGTGAGGATCCTCAGTGTTGCCTCCTCCTGCAACAAAGTGAGGTGGCCTTAGTTGTGCACCCTGCTACAACAAAGACTCGTGGCCCAGTGTACAATATTCAAGCAACAAAGTGATGTAACACAGTTGTGCATTCTCCTTAAACAAATTAAGGTAGAACAGTGATTCATCTCCCTACTCGAAATTGAGGCAGAGTGGTGCATCCTTCTGCCATAAATTGAGGCGGAGCAGTGGTGCATCACCCTTGTAAAAATTGAGGTAGACTTGTGCATTCTCCTGCAATAAAGAGAGTTGGCACAGTTGTTCATCCTTCTGCAATAAATGAGATAGCCCAGTGGTAGATCCTCCTGCAATAAAGTGAGTTGGCCAGAGGTGCAAACTCCTGCTACATGGTGAGGTGGTCCAGTTGTCATACCCCTGTAACAAAGTAGAAGTTGATCAGTGGTGCATCCTCCTGGAACAAATTGAGTTGGCCCAGTTATGCACCATCCTATATAGAATTGAGGCAGAATGGTACATCCTTCTGCAATAATGTTAGTTGGCAGAGTGGTTTCTCCACCTGCATTTTAGTTAGGTAGCCCAGTAGCACATCGTACTGCAAGAAAGTGAGGAGCCTCTTGCAACCAAGTAAGATGGCTCAGAAATGCATTCTCGTGCATCGAAGTGATGTGCCCCAGTGGTGCATCACCCTGCAACAAAGTAAGGTGCCCAAGTAGTGCATCATCCTACAACAAATTGATGTGGAATAGTGCGACAAAGTGAGAATGCCCAGAGCTTCAAACTCCTGCGATTAAGTGGGTTGGCACATTGGTGTATCCACCTACAACAAAGTAGAGGTGGATCAGTGATGCATCCTGCTGGAACAAATTGAGTAGGGCCAGTGGTGCATCATCCCATATAAAATTAAGGCAGAGTGGTACATCATCCTGCAGTACAGTATATTGGCACAGTTTTGTATCTAGTTGCAACATTTTAGGTGGACCTGTGGTACATCCTCCTGCAACATAGTGAAGTGGCCCAATAGTGCATTCTCATGAAAAAAGTGAAGAATCCCAGTTCTGCAACCTACTTAAAAAATATGAGTTTGTTAAATTTTGCATTATTATAATAAAATTAAAGAGTGGTGCATCTACCTGCAACAAAGTGAGTTGTCCTAATGGTGCGTCATCCTGCAACAAAGTGGAGTGCCCCACTGTTGCATCGTCCTGCAATAAAGTGAGGTACCCTAGTTGTGCATCATCCTGCAATAAAGAGAGGTGGCCCAGTGTTGCATCATCCTGCATTAAAGTGAGGTTCCCCAGTGGTGCATCATCCTGGAACAAAGTGAGGTGCCATAGTGGTGGTGTATCCTCCTGCAAAATAAAGTGAGTTGGCCTGTTGTACACCCTCCTGTAACAAAGAGAGTTTGGCCAGTGGTGCTACCTCCTGACACAAGGTGAGTTAGTCCAGTGATGCATCATCCTGCAATAGTGAGTTGGCCCAGTGGTGCATCCTGCAACAAAGTGAGATGCCCCAGTGGTGGATCGTCCTGCAATAATGTGAGGATGATTTAGTTGTGCATCTTCCTGCTACAAAGTGATGTGGCCCAGTGGAGCACCATACTGCAACAATGTGAAGTGTCCCAATGGTGCATCATTCTGCAATAAAATAAGGTACATCGACCTGCAACAAAGTGAGTTTGCCATGTAGTTCACCCTCCTGCAACAAAGCGAGGTGCCCCAGAGTTGCATCCTTCAGCAAAAAATTCATTTGGCCCAGTGGTGTATCATTCTGCAACAATGTGATATGCCCTATTGTGCATCATCCTGCAATAAAGTAAGGTGCCCTATTGGTGCATCCTACTGAAATAAAGTGAGCTGGTTCAGTGGGGCATTACTCCTACAAAAATGTGACTTTGCCCAGTGGTGCATCCAGCAACACAGTGAGGTAGCCCAATGGTGCATCCTCTTGCAATAAAGTGAGATGCCCCAGGGATGCATCACCCTGTAACAAAGTGAGAGGTGCCACAGTGGCGCATCCTCCTGTACAAAGTGAGGATGGCCCAAAGGTGCACCCTGCAGCAAAAAACTGATGTGGCGCAAGTAGTGTCTCTTCTTGCAAAATTGTAAGCTGCTCATTGGGAATCATCCTGCAATAAAATAAAGTGCCCTTTTTGGTATATCCTACTGCAATAAAGTGAGTTGGTTCAGTGGTCCATCCTCCTGCAAAAATGTTAATTGGCCAAGTTGTGGAACCTGCAACATAGTGAGGTGGCTCAGTGATGAAACCTGCTGCAATAAAGTGAGTTGACCTAGAGTGCATCCTCATGCATCAAAGTGAGAGGTGCCCAGTGGTGCGTTCTCCTGCAACAAATGAGGTGCCCCAGTGGTGCATTATTCTGCAACAAAGTGAGATGCCTCAGTGTTGCATCCTCCTGCAATAGTGAGCTAGCCCAGAGGTGCATCCTCGTGTCATAAAGTGAGAGGGCCCAGTGGTGCATCCTCCTGCAACAAAGAGAGGTGCCCCAGTGCAGCAACCTTCTGCAAAAATGTGAGGTATCCCATTGGTAAATCCTCCTGCAACAAATTGAGGTACCCCACTTGTGCATCGTCCTGCGACAAAGTGAGGTACCCCAGTGGTGCATCATCATGTAGCAAAGAGAGGTGCCCCACTTGTGCATCATCCTGCAACAAAGTGAGGTACCCCAGTGCTGCATCATCCTACAACAATGTGAGGTGGACTTTGTGGTGCATCATGCATCAATGTGAAGTGGCCCAGTGGTGTATCCTCCTGCAACAAATTGAGGTTACCTTGTGGTGCATAATCTTGCAATAAAGTGAGTTGGCCCAGCGATGCTTCCTCCTGCAATAGTGATCTGGCCCATTGGTGCATCCTCCTGCAAGACATTGAGTTCGCCCATTAGAGTATCCTCCTGCAAGAAAAGGTGGCCTAATAGTGCATCCTCCTCCACCAAATTGCAGTGACTTAGTAATGCATCCTCCTTCAACCAAGTGAGGTGCACCACTGGTGCACCCTCCTGCTACTATGTGAGGTGACCCAGTGGTGCTTCAGGCTGCAATAAAGTGAGGTGGCACAGTGGTGCATCCTGCCACAATGTGAAGTGGCCCATTAGTGCATTCTGATGCAATTAATAGAGTTTGCCCCATGGTGCATCCTCTTGCAAGAAAATGAGGTGTCTTAGTGGTGCATCCTCCTGCAACAAAGGGAGGTTCCCACTGGTGCATCCTCCTGCATGGAAGTGAGGTGCCCTGTTGTGTTTCAGCCTGCTACAAAGAGACGTGGCCCAGTGGTGCATCCTCCTTCAATAAAGTGATGTGCCCCATTGGCACATTCTCCTGCCACAAAGTGAGATTGCCCAGTGGTGCATCCTACTGCACCAAAGTGAAGTCCAGTTGTGCATCCTCATGCACAAAATTGAGTTGGCCTAGTATTGCATCTATCGACATCAACTTGTGGTGGCCTAGTAGTACATGCTCCTGCACCAAAATTAGGTGGTCAAATCCTGCATTTTCGAACTACCAAGAGAGGTGCCCACCGGTGCATCCTCATGCAATGAAGTTAGGTTGACCAGTGATGCATCCTCCATCACCAAAACAAGGTTGCCCAGTGGTGCATCCTCCTACACCAAAGTGAGGTGGCCGAGTAGTGCATCCTCCTGCTCTAAATCGCGGTGAACTAGTAGTGCATCCTTCTTCAACCAAGTGAAGTGCCTCACTGGTGCATCTTCCAGCAACTATGTGAGGTGCCCCAGTGGTGCTTCAGCCTGCAATAAAAAGAGGTGGCCCAGTGGTGCATTCTACCACATTGTGAAGTGGCCCAATTGTGCATTCTTCTGCAACAAAATTACAGTTGCACATTTGTGCATTCTGCTGCACAAAATTGAGGTGTCCTAGTATGCCATCATTCTATACCAAATTGCTGTGGCCTTTGTAGTTAATCCTTCTGCACCAAATTGAGGTGTTCTATTAGTGCATCCTCCTGCAACCAAGTGAGGTGCTCAACTGGTGCATCCTCCTGCGACATAATGAGGTGCCCCAGTGGTGCATCCTCAAACATCCAAGTGAGGGGGCCGAGTGGTGCAACTTCCTTCAACAGATTACGGTGGCCCTGTAGAGCATCCTCCTGAAACAAAGTCCAGTGGTCATGTTTCGCATCCCTCTTTAAAAAAATGTGGCAGAATTGTGCATCCTCCTGCAATAATGTGAGTTTGCACAGTGGTGTATCCACATGAGACAAAGGAAGGTGGCCCAGTTTTGTCTCATTGTGCAACAAAATGAGGTGGCCCTTATGGTGCAGCCTACCGAAACAAAGACATGCGGCCCAGTGTAGAATCTTCCTGCAACAAAGTGATGTAACCCAGTGGTGCATTCTCTCACAACAAAGTGAGGTAGCCCATTGTTGCATCACCCTACTCAAAATTGAGGCAGAGTGGTGCATCATTATGTAATAAATTTAGGCGAAGCAGTAGTGCTGCCGCCTTGCAATAAATTAAGGGAGAATTGTGCATTCTCCTGCAATAAAGTGAGGTTGCCCAGTGGTGCATCGTTCTGCAACAAAGTAGAGATGGATCAGTGGTGCATCCTTCAACACTAAAGTGAGTTGTCTCAGTAGTGTTTCCTCTTGCTACAACAAAGTGAGGTGCACCATTGTTGCCTTCTTGTGCAAGAAAGTGAGGTGGCACTTATGCTGAATCCTACTGAAACAAAGACATGTGGCCCAGCGAAGAATCTTCCTACCACAAGGCGATGTAACCAGTGGTGGATTCTCTCGCAACAAAGTGAGGTAGCGAAGTGGTGCATTCCCCTACTCAAAATTGACACAGAGTGGTGCATCATCATGTAATAAATTTAGGCGAAGCAGTAGTGCTTCTGCCTTGCAAAAATTGAGGTGTAATTGTGCATTCTCCTGCACTAAAGTGAGTTGGCACAATGGTATATCCACCTGAAACAAAGTGATATGGCCCAGTGTTGCATCCTCGTACAAAAAAAGTGAGTTGGTCCAGTGGCGCAGCCTTCTGCAACAAAGTTAGGTAGCCCAGTTGTACATCCTCCTGCAATAAAGTGACGTGGCCTAGTGGTGCTACTCCTGCAACATGGTGAGGTGGCTCAGTTGTGCATTATCCTGCAACAAAATGAGTTGGGCTAGTGATGCATCCTCCTGCAACTAAAAAATATTGCCAATTGTGCATCCTCCTGCACCAATGTGTGGTTGTCCAGTGGTGCATCGTCTTGCAACCAAGGGAGGTGACCCAGTGCTGCAACTTCCTTCAACAAATTGAGGTGGTCCTGTAGTGCATCCTCCTGCAACAAAGTGCAGTGGTCCAGTTGTGTATTCCTCTTTAAATAATTGAGGTAGATTTGTGCGGCCTACTGAAATGTGAGTTGGCACAGTGGTGTATCCACATGAAACAAAGGAAGGTGGCCCAGCGTTGCCTCCTCCAACAAATTGAGGTGGCCTTAGTGGTTCATCCTACTGAAACAAATACTTAAACTCAGTGTTGAATCTTCCCACAACAAAGTGATTTAAACCAGTGATGCATTCACTCGCACAAAGTAAGGTAGCCCAGTGGTGCATCTCCCTACTCAAAATTGAAGCAGAGTGGTGCATACTCCTGCCATAAAGTGAGGCAGATCAATGGTGCATCCGCCTTGTAAAAATTGAGGTAGACATGTGCATTCTCTTGCAATAAAGTGAGGTGCAATTGTAGTGCATCCTTCAGTAACAAAGTGAGGTGGCCTAGTAGTGCATCCTCCAGTGAGGTGACCCAGTGGTGCTTACTTCTGCCACATGGTGAGGTGGCCCAGTTTAGCATCCTCCTGCAATAAAGTGAAGTTTTCCAGTGGTGCATCCTCCTGCAACCAAGTGAGGTGCCCCTGTGGTGGCGTATCCTACTGCAAAATAAAGTGAGTGGGCTTAGTGGTACACCATTCTCCAACAAAGTGAGTTTGGACAGTGGTGCTTCCTCCTGACACAAAGTGAGTTTGCCCCAGTGGTGCATCGTCCTGCAATAATGTGAGGATGGCCCAAAGGTGCACCCCCCGCAAAAAACTGAGGTGATGCAGTGGTGGCTCATCCTGCAGCATTGTAAGCTGTCCCATTTGGACATCATCCTGTAATAAACTAAGGTGTCCTTTTGGTATATCCTACTGCAATAGAGTGAGGTGGTTAAGTGGTGCCTTCTCCTGCAAAAATGTTAATTGTCCAAGTGGTGGAACCTGCATCGTAGAGAGGTGGCCCAGTCGTGAAACATCCTGCAATAATGTGAGTTTACTCAGAGGTGCATCCTCCTGCAACAAAGTGAGAGGTGTCCAGTGGTGCATCCTCCTGCAACAATGTTAGGATGTCCCAATAGTTCACCCTCCTGCAAAAAGTGAGTGGGCCCAGTGGTCAATCCTCCTGCAACGAAGTTAGTTTGGCCCAATGGTCATCTGCCTACAACAAGAGGTGCCCTAGTGGTGCATCCTTTTGGAACAAAGTGACTTGGCCAAGTGGTGTCATTCCCTGCAACAAAGAACATGGCACCTGTGGCGCATCCCCTTTTTAAAAATTGTGGGACAGTTGTTTATCCTTCTGCAATAAAGTGATTTAGTACCAGTGGTGTATCCACCTGAAACAAAGTGATGTGGCACAGTGTTGCTTCCTCCTGCAAACAAAGTGAGTTGGCATCCCAGTGGTACACCCTGCTGGAACAAAGTTTGTGTGGTTCAGTAGTTCTTCCTTCTGCTATAAAGTGATTTGGCCCAGTGGCGTGACCTACTGCAACAAAGGAAAGTGGCCAAGTGTCCCATCCACCTGAAACAAAATAAGGTGGCATAGTGGTGCATCCTCCTGCAACAAATTAATGTGACCATGTGGTGTATCCTCCAGTATCAAAGTAAGGTGGCCCAGTGGTGCATACTCCTGCAACAAAGTGAGGCGGCCCAGTGGAGCCTCCTGATGCTTTAAAATGAGATAACCTAGTGGTGTTTCCATCTGCACCAAAGAGAGGTGGCCCAGTGGTTCATCCTGCAACAAAATTGAGGTTGCCCAGTGGTGCATCCTCCTTCACCAAAGAGAGGTGGCCCAATGGTGCATTGTCCTTCACCAAAATGAGGTGGTCTAGTAGTGCATCCTCCTGCAAAAAAGTAAGGTGCCCCACTGGTGTATCATCCTGCAACGAATTTAGGTGCCCCAGTGTTGCATCATTGTACAATAAACTGAGGTGGTGTAGTGGTGCATCATCCTGCAACAAAGTGAGTTGGTCAATGTTAATTGTCCTGCCTCAATGTGAAGTGGTCCAGTGGTGCATCCTCCTGCAACAAAATGAGGTTGCCCTGTGGTGCATCTTCCCTGCAACAAAGAGAGTTGTGTCAGTGTTGCACCCTCCTTCTGCAACAAATTTATTTTGCTCAATAGTGCAGCCTCCTGCGATTTAGAGAATTGCTCCAGTAATACATCCTCCTGCTATAAATTAAGTGTTCACAGTGGTGCTTCTTCGTGCAACCAAGTGAGGATCCCAGTGGTCCATTATCCTATAGTTAAATGAGGCGGCGCAGTGGTGCATCCTCCTGCAACAAAGAGAGTTTGTCCAGTAGTGTATTCTCCTGCAAAAAAAAGGTGGCCCAGTATTGCCTTTCCCAGCACCAAATTTCGGTGGCCTAGTAGTGCATCCTATTGCACGAAATTGAGGTCGCTTAGTAGTGCATTCTCCTCCAACAAAGTGAAGTGCCCCACTGGGGCATTACCCTGCAACAAAGTGAGGTGCCCCAGTGTTACATAATCCTGCAATAAAGTGAGATACCACAGTGGTGCATCAAACTGCAACAAAGCGAGGTGCCGAAGTTGTCTTTGTTCTTCAACAAAGTGATTTGGTAACAGTGGTGTAACAACCTGAAACAAGGTGATGTGGCTCAGTGTTGCTCCCTCCTGCAACAAAGTGAGTTGGCAGCCCAGTAGTTCACACTCCTGCAAAAAATATATGTTGTTCAGTGGTGCTTCCTTCTACAACAAAGTGAGCTAGCCTAATGGTGTATCCACCTGCAACAAATTGAGGCAGTGCAGTTTTGCATCCTCCTACAACAAAGTGAGGTGGTCCATTAGTTCATCCTCCTGCAAGAAAGTGAGGTGCTCCTGTGGTGCACCCTCCTGCAACAAAGTGAGGGTACCCAGAGGTGCATCGTCCTGCACTAATGTGAGGATGGCCCAGTCGTGCTTTCTCCTAAAACACAGTGAGGTTTCCCAGTGATGCACTATCCTGCAACAATGTGAGGTATCCCATTGGTGCATCATCCTGTAATAAAATAGAATGCCACATTGGTGTATCTTATTGCAATAAAGTGAGGTGGTTCAGTTGTACATCCTCCTGCTATGAAGTGAGTTTGCCTACTAGTGCACACTCCCGCATAAAGTGAGGTACCCCAGTGGTGCATCATCCAGCAACAATATTATATGCCCCAATGGTGCATCATCCTGCAATAAAGTGAGGTGGCAGAGTGTGCATCCTCCTGCAATAAAGTCAGATGGCCATTGTGGTGCATAATCCTACAACAAATTGAAGTGGCCCAGTGGTGCAGCCTCCTGCAACAAATTGAGGTGGCCAAGTGATGCAATCCCCCTACTAAAAACGGAGTCAGAGTGGTACACCTTCCTGCAATAAATTGAGATGTCACAGTTATACCATCCTCCAACAAACTGAGGTGGCCCAGTAGTGCATCCTACTGCAACATAGTGACATGGCCTAGTGTTTCATCGTCTTATATAAAAAAATTAAGAAGAGTTGTGCATCCTCCTGCAATAAACTGAGTTGGAACAGTGATGTAACCACTTGCAACATAGTTAGGTGGCCCAGTGATGAATCCTCATGCAACAAAGGTGCCCCCTTAATAAAAATTGAGGCAGAGAGGTGCATCCCCCTGCAATTAAATGATTCGGCACAGTGGTCTATCCACCTACAACAAAGTAAGGTGGCCCAGTAGTTGAATTCTCATAAAAATATTGAAGTTGCCCATTTCTGCATCCTACTTAAACAACATGAGTAGGGTCAATTTTGCATTCTCCTACTAAACATTGAGGCAGAGTGGAGCTTCCTCCTTCAATTAAGTGTGTTGGCATAGTGGTGTAACCACTTGCAACATAGTCAGGTGGCCCAGTGATGCATCATCCCACTACAGAGTGTGGTGGCCCAATGGTGCTCCCTACTAAAAATTGAAGCAGAGTAGTGCATCCTTCTGCATTTTAGTGAGTTGGACAATGGTGAATTCCACTACAACAGAGTGAGGTGGCCCAGTTTTGCAAACTCCTGCAACGAATAAATGTAACTCTAGTCCAGCAACCCCATGCTACCAAGTGAGGCGCCCAAGTGATGCAATCCCCTACTAAAAAACTGAGTCAGAGTAGTACATCCACCTGCAATTAAATGAGTTGGCTGAGTGGTGTGAGGTGGCCCAGTGGTGCAGCCTTCTGCAACAAATTGAGATGGTCCAGTGCTGCAAACCTCCTTCAACCAAGTGAGGTGGCAGAGTGATGCAATTCTCCTTCTAAAAACTGATTCGGAGTAGTGCATCCTCTGCAATTAAATGAGTTGATAAAGTCGAGTATTCACAGTCGAGTTGGCACAGTGTTTTTCCTCCTATACAACAAAGGGGTGCATCCTACTGCAACAAACTGAAGTGGCCATGTGTTGTATCCATCGGCAATAAAGTTAATTGACCCACTATTGTAGCTTCTTGCAACAAAGTAAGGTGATGGTCCAGTTGTGAATCCTCCTACAACAAAGTGAGGTTACCGAGTGGTGCAGCCTCCTGCAACAAATTGAAGTAGCTCCAGTACTACAATCACCTGCAACCATTTGCGGCCAAGTGATGCTTCCTGCTACTAAATACTGAGCCAGAGTGTTGCAACCTCCTTCAATTAAGTGAGTTGGTAAAGTGGTGTATCCACCTAAACAAAGTGAGGTGGCCCAGTGTTTCATCCTCCTTCAACACAGTGAGGTGGTCCAGTGATCTATCATCTTGCAACATAATTAGGTTGGAACAATGGTGAATCCGCATGTAACAAAGTGAGGTGCCCTAGTGGTACATCCTTTTGCAACAAAGTGGCATGGCCAAGTGGTGCAATTCCCTGTAACAAAGTGACTTGGCCCCAGTGGTGCATCCCCTTTTTAAAAATTTCGGTACAGTTGTTTATCCTCCTGCAATAAAGTGATTTGGTAACAATGGTGTATCCACCTGAAACAAAGTATTGTGGCCTAGTGTTGCTCCCTCCTGCAACCAAGTGTGTTGGCGCCCAAGTGGTGCACCCTCCTGCAACAATGTTTACGTGGTTCAGTGGTGCTTCCTTCTGCAACAAAGTGAGCTGGCCCAGTGGTGTATTCTACTGCAAAAAAGTGAAGTGGCCAAGTGTCCTATCCACCTGCGACAAAATAATGTGCCCCAGTGGTGCATCCTCCTGCAACTAAGTAATGTGGCCCAATGGTGCATCATCCTGCAACAATATGAGGTGGCCAATGTGGCGCATGCTACCTCAAGGTGAAGTTGTCATGTGGTGCATCCCCCTGAAACAAATTGAGTTTGTCCTGTGGTGTATCCTACTGCAACAAAGAGAGTTGTGCCAGTGTTGCACCATCCTGCTGCAACAAATAGATTTGGCCCAGTAGTGCAGCCCCCTGCAATTTAGAGAGGTGACTCCAGTAGTACATCCTCCTGCTACAAATTAAGTTGTCCCAGTGGAGCTTCTTCATGCAACCACGTGAGATGGCCTAGTGGTGAAACTGCCTTCAACAAATTGAGGTGGATCTGTAGTGTTTTCTCCTGTATCAAAGTGTAGTTGTCCAGTGTAATAGTGTGGTGTATCAAAATGTAGTATATTAAGGTGGCCCAGTGTTGCCTCCTCTTGCAACATAGTGAGTTCGGCCAGTAGTGTATCCTCCTGCAAAAAAACGTGGCCAAGTAGTACATTCTCCTGCACCAAACTTCGGTGGCCTAGTTATGCATCCTCCTGCATCAAATTCAGATTTCTTAGTAGTGCATCATTCTCCAACAAAGTGAGGTGCCCCACTGGTGCATCATCCTGGAACAAACTGAGGTACCCCAGTGGTGCATCATCCTGCAATAAAGTGAAATGTCGCAGTGGTATATCATCCTGCAACCAAGCGAGGTACCCCAGTTGTGCATCTTTCTGCTACAAAGAGAGTTGCGCCAGTGGTGCACCCTCCTGCTGCAATCAATTAAGGTGCCCAATGGTGTATCCTCCTGCAGCAAATTGAGGTGTCCTAGTGGTACATCCTTCTGCAAAAAAATCATTTGGCCCAGTGGTGCACCCTCCAACAAATAACTGAGGTGACCCAGTGGTACATCATCTTGCAACGATGCGATATGACCCATTGGTGCATCATCCTGCAATTTAGTGAGGTGTCCCAGTTGAACAATCCTTCTGCTACAAATTGATGTTGGCCTGTGGTGCATCATTCTGCAACAATGTGATGTGGCCCAGTGGTGCATCCTCCTGCAACAAAGTGAGGTGCCCCAGTATTACATCCTCCGGCAATAGTAAGATGGCCCAAAGGTGCATCCTCATGTAATAAAGTGAGACGGCCCAGTGGCACATCCTCGTGCAACAAAGTGAAGTTCCCCAGTGGTACATCATTCTGCAACAAAGTGAGGTGGCTTAGTATTTCATCCTTCTGTAACAAAGTGAGGTGCCCCACTTGTGCATCGTCCTGCATCAAAGTGACGTACCCCAGTGCTTCATCTTCCTACAACAATGTCAGGTGGACTATGTGGTGCATCAAACATCAATGTGAAGTGGCCCAGTGGTGCATCCCCTTGCAACAATTTGAGGTTACCTTGTGATGCATTATCCTGCAACAAAGTGAGTTGGTCCAGTGATGCTTTCTCCTGCAATAGTGGCTCTGATGCTTCCTTCTGCAAGAAATTGAGTTCGACAATTAGTGTATCCTCCTGCAAGAAAAGGTGGCCTAATAGTGCATCCTCACCCACGAATTTGCAGTGGCCTAGTAGTGTGTCCTGCAACACATTAAGTTAGCTTAATATTGCATCCACCTCCAACAAAATGAAGTGCACCATTGGTGCATCGTCCTGCAACAAAGTGAAGTGCCCCACTGGTTCATCGTCCTGCTACAAAGTGAGTCCCCACAGTGATGCATCATCCTGCAATAAAGTGAGATGTCCTCGTGGTGCATCAACCTGAAATAAAGAGAGGTGTCCAGTTGTGTATTTTTGTGCGACATAGTGAAGTGCCCTAGTGGTGCAACATCTTGCAATAAAGTGAGGCGCCCCAGTGGTGTGTCGTCCTGCAACAAAGTTAGATGCCCCAGTGGTGCATCCTCCTGCAATAAAGTTAGTTGGCCCAGTGTTTCATCCTCCTGTAACAAAGTGAATTACCCCAGTGTTGCACCATCCTGCAATAAAGTGAGGTGGCACAGTGGTGCATCCTCTTGCAACCAAGTGAAGTGGCCCAGTGGTGCATCCTTCTGCAACAAAGTGAGGTGTCCCAATATTGCATCATCTTGAAATTAAGTGAGGTGCTTTAGTGGTACATCCTCCTGCAACAGATTTAGGTGCCCCAGTGGTGCATCCTCCTGCAAGAAAGTGATATGGACCATTGGTGCATCCTCCTTCAACAAAGTGAGATGCACCAATGGCGATTCCTCATGAAACAAATTGATTTGTCCCAGTAGTGTATAGTCCTGCAAGAAAGTGAGGTGGTCTAGTGGTGCATCAACCAGCAAAAAGAGGGTGCACCAGTTGTGCATCCTCCTGCAAAAAAGTGAGGTGGCCCAGTGGTGCATCCTTCTGCAACCATGTGAGGTGGCCCAGTGGTGCATCCTCTTGCAATAAAGTGAGGGGGCCCAGTGGTGCATCCTCCTGCAACAAAGTGAGGTTGCCCAGTGGTGCATCCTCCCACACCGAAGGTAGGTTGATCAGTGGTGCATCATTCTGCACCAAAGTGAGGTGTCCTCGTATTGCATCCTCCTGCACAAAATTGTGGTGGCCTAGTAGTTCATCCTCATGTTACCATGTGAGGTGTCCTACTGGTGCATCCTCCTGCATCAAAGCGAGGTGGCCCAGTGGTGCATCCTCCTGCATTCAAGTGAGGTGGCCCAGTGATGCATCCTCTTGCAATAAATTGAGAAGCCCGAAAGGTGCATCCTCATGCAACCAAGTGAGGTTGGCCATAGGTGCATCCTTCTCCACCAAAGTGAGGTTTCCGTGTGGTGCATAATCCTTCACCAAATTGAGGTGGCCTAGTAGTGCATCCTCCTGAACCAATTTGCAGTCGCCTAGTAGTGCATACTCCTGCACCAAATTGAAGTGGCCTAGTTGTGCGTCCTCCTCCATTCAAGTGAGGTGCCCCACTGGTGCATTCTCCTGCAACAAAGGGAGGTGCCCCAGTATTGTTTCAGTCTGCAATAAAGTGAGGTGGCCCAGTGGTGCATCGTGCTACAATGTGAAGTGGCCCAGTGGTGCATCCTGCTGCAATAAATGGAGGTTGCTCTGTGGTACATCCTCCTGCAAACAACATGAGGTGCCTTAGTGGTACATCCTCCTGCAACAAAGGGAGGTGCCCTTGTTGTACATCCTTCTTCAACTAAGTGCATTTACCCATTGGTGCATTCTCCTGCACAAAATAGAGGTGACCTAGTAGTGCAACTTCGTGCACCAAATTGTGTTGGTCTAGTAGTTCATCCTCCTGCACCAAATTGATGTGGTCTTGTACTGCATCGTCCTGCAATAAAGTGAGGTGGCCCAGTAGTGCTTCCCCATTTAAAAATTGATGTATAGTTATGCATCCTCCTGTAATGAAGTGAGTTGGCACAGGGGTGTAACCACTTGCAACATAGTTAGGTAGCCTACTGCAAAAATGAGGTGGATCAATGGTGCTTCCCTTACTAAAAATTGAGGCAGAGTGGTGCATCCTCCTGCAATTAAGTGAGCTCGCACAGAGGTGTATCCACCTATAATAAAGTGAGGTAGCCCAGTGGTGCATTCTAATGCAACGAAGTGAGGTGACATATAGATGCACCTACCTTCAATAAATAGAGGTGGCAATGTGGTACAGCCAACTGCTATAAATTAAGGTGGCCTAATGCTGCAACCTCCTGTAACCAAGTGATGCATAACCCTACTAACAATTGAGTCAGAGTGGCGCATGCTACTGCACTAAAGTAAGTTGGCACAGTGGTGTATCTAATTGCAAAATTTTGAGGTGAACCTCTGGTGCATCCTTGTGCAACATAGTGATGTGGCCCAGTGGTGCATCCTCATGAAAAAAGTGAATAAGCCCATTTCTGTATCCTACTTAAACAATGTGAGTTGGACCAATTTTCCATTTTATACTAAAATTGAAGCAGAATGGTGCATCCTCATGCAATAAAGTGAGTTGGCACATTGGTGTAACCACTTACATCATAGTGAGATGTCCCAGTGATGCACAATCATGCAACACAGTGAGGTGACCAAGTGATGCAATACTCCTACTAAAAACTGAGTCAGAATGGTGCCTCCTCCTGCAATTAAATGAGGTATCCCAGTGGTGCATACTCATGCAACAAATTGAGCTGGCCCAGTGGTGCATTCTACTGCAAGAAATTAAGATGGTCCTGGGATGCATCCTCCTGCAACAAATTATTGTGTCCAAGAGGTGCAACCCCCACTAAAAATAGAGTGGTGCATCGTCCTACAGTAAAGTGAGTTGGCACATTGATGTATCCACTTGCAACAAAGCGAGGTGACCCAAGTGGTACATTGTACTGCAATAAAGTGAGTTGGCCAAGTGGTGCATCTTACTGCAACCAATTAAGGTGTTACAGTGGTGCATCATCCTGCAACAAAGTGAGGTTATGTTTACTCTGATGCCTGATCAAATACCCTCGACAGCAGACTATAGTGAACGAACTTGTGGGCTTGGAAAGACAGTTGTCGTCTGGTCGAATTTCTGCTGCCAAGTGTGCATAGACTTGGTGTTGATGTACAGGAAACACATAGGCAGGCCGGGCAAAGTGATTATTGCATATTTCCTTTTATATAAACCGATTATTACGGCAAAAAAGATTTATTATGGACTAAAATACAATTCAGCATGACCATGAATATGAATGTCACTAGTCGTACCAACCAGCTTGCGATACAACCAAATCTGATCACCAAGTTCAAGCTTCAGTTTCTTACGAGAAAACATGTAAGTGTTGCCAAATACGCTAATAACAGCAGTATTGTCGATCTTTCCATCATGAGCTGGGAAAGTCTTCCAACATATTATATCGCGAGAGTCAATGTCACTAATTTCCTTAGGCGCAGGATCCTTTTGGGTATGCGACTTCCTGAAGAAACACATTTCCAACAAACCACTAAATGGTACAAAAAAGACAACAAAATGTAACTCTCTTTTATATCAACAATCTTAACAGTCCAAGACCTATCGTCCTTATTGACATCCTTACTGAAAGACAAAATATTTCTGTATACCTTCTTAGGATAATACCTAGACGTGGAGAATGCCGAGGAAGTATTATTGATATGTCTTCTCTAATGACATGGAGCGATATGAAACGCACGAACAAACTGCAACCTTTATATACTTCACGAACAAGTTACATCCAGTACATGCCCATAGATAACACAAAAAGATAAAGACACAATGCACGCAAAAACACCAAACGACCTGCCGCGCTATTTACACCGCCGACCGACCTTGACAGGCGAGTGCTTGGCAGCAGGCAGGGTATTCTTATCTTCCATCCTGGCAGTGCTCCAACCAAAGTTAAAAATCTTAAATGCGAAGGCTCATAGTAATACAAGTGAGCTTGCCGTGCATTCAAAATTTTCTAAGTCCGTAACCTTGAAAACACAATTGGTTGGTACAACTGGTGACATAAATTTATTTTTGCCATAATAATCTGTTTGTGTTTTGTTATTGCATCTTTTAGTTTTTTTAATTAGTCCATAGATAACATATTCGTTGTATGATGTTGGCGGTATAATAAAGTATATATCGTTAGTGCCATAAAAGAAGCAAGTATAACCCCTAGCAAGACCCTTGCACCAAACGACCCATAAATATGAAGTTATAACAGCACATATAAATACACATATGTGACAGAGTGTTGACAGTGAAATTACAGTTCGTGAAGGTAACTCATTAGGAGGAATGTGGTGTGTTATGATTGTAATTTGATAGTTGATTTCTGATCCAATATACGGGATATCAAACCTGTATTTGGTTGTTGTTTGTAATGACTGTAACATTAGTAATCATGCTTCATATTTGTATTTATTTGTCATAATTAAATTGCTGGAGTAACTGTGATGACATTGCAATTTGTTTGACTTAATTCAGTACAGAGGTTCGGTTTTTGATCAATTGTGTTTTCAATGTTACATACTTAGAAAATATCGAACGCGCGACAAGCTCACTAGTATTACTATAAGCTGTCACGTATAAGATTTTTAACCTTGGTTGGCTGTTTGCCAGGATGGGAGATAAGAATAGCCTGCCTGCTGCTAAGCACTCGCCTGTGAAGGTCGGCCGGCGCTATAAATAGCATTATGGTTTACACTCGAAACACACTAAATATGAAGAGGAGCGAGACGTTGAGGATGCACACTCAAACATTGAGCGAAATTGCTGGTCTGTGCAATACAGCATTCCCTGCTTTGGCCGACGGAAAAAATCTTGGGTTGGCTACCTGAACGAGTACGTCTGGAAAAAGAATTATCGGTACCAAGAACGACTGCACGCTTTGCTGATTCATGCCGCCATCATGAACCATCGTAATCGGCACAAAGGATATGGCGGCGAAGGCTATCCTAATTTCGACAGGTATCTGTTTGTCACAGTAGTTTTTAATTTGCAGGCATGAGCGAGATTGAGTTACTGTTGCAGTTGAAGTTTTAAAAAAGTTGATCGAGTTGCTGTTGCCATTGCAGAATAAAATTAAAGCGTGATTGACTTGCTGTTTGATTGAAATTAAAACTAATGTTTAATTGAGCTGCTGTTTGATTTAATTTTCAGGTGCGAGTGAGACAGTGTAGCTGTTTGTTTCAGTTAATAAAAAGTTTGATTGACATGCCGTTTTTTGTTTAAAAAGAAAAGTTTAATTGAGTTGCTGTTTGTGTTAGCATTTATTCTCAAGCTGGAAAATGGCCTAAAATAGTCGAGTAGGTCATGATGGGTACGCACGGCGACGACGAGTGTACATGCATCTGTTGCGTCTGCAAAACTTGGATATGCCAGTTTCAATTATTGAAGTACACTTATTTTGGAAAAATTACATTCATTCGCGATCCCGAAAAGGCATAGAACGGTCGTTTCAGTCATGGCCGCTTCGGCTGGCGGCGGATGTATTTGCATACACTGTGGCTTTCGCGGACTTTGGACCTTTCAGCGATGGCGTATATATAAAATTTAAAAATCTATAGTTAAATTCACGATTTTGGTGTACCCTTTTAGTGATTGCGTACATGTGAATCTTTAAATTTGGATACGCGATAAGAAACTTTTAGTAATAATTACTTTTGGCACCTGGATACGCCACTTGAAACAAATGGGGTCTTTTACCATATATTCCGTTTTCGGTTTGCAAATGCTATAGATATAATTGGGTGTAGGTCGAAATTTCTCCCCCAACTCGGCTGGATACACAATTCGAAACAAGTGGGGTGTGGCACCAATTTCCCCCTTCCTGCTTGAATATGCAATGCCGTCCTTTTCGATCCTGCACGTTTTGCCACCTGGATATGCGAAGGGAAACTTTTGGTAAAAACCAGCCTTTTCAAGTTGCGCTGGATATGCAGGGGGAAACTTTGTATTTTATTTGGCCTTTTCCCGGTCGTGGTTGGATACGTCATTTGTGGTTTTTCGTCTAGATTTTTTTTATCATTGGATACGTAATACAGTGGTTTTTGAGCGATTTAGATACGCAATACGGAACAATCACTATTTATATATTTTAAGACAATCCTAAATCATGAAAAAAATGAAAAAAAGAGGAAAGAGCAGCCATTATTGACGAATTACGAACCATCAGTAAAAAAAACAGTAGAAGAAGTAAGTGAAGAAAACAAAAATTTTAAAAAATGCTTGTCCCTGTTGCTGTAAAAAATTGATATTATCCACGAACTCCAGAAGAAACATCGATTTTAAAAGAGAATTATTTGCAGAATAAGAATCTCCTAATTTGGAAGAGCAAACAGGAATTGTATGATGGAAAAGTTTAACACCTATAGCAGGTGTTTCTACTATAAATCTGGGAATAGAAATCGCAAAAAGAATTCGTGTTATTTCCGAAAAATATGGTTTGCATTGAGTTAGAGAAAATTTTTACATTTGTGATACACAAGTAACGATGAATAGAGATACACAATTTGTTAAATATAATGAATATATATTAACACAAGTACTTTGTATTGTGTTATCAGAAAAAGATCAAGAACAACTTGAGGGTAAATAAACTGCTAATGACATTAACAATTACACCGCAATTGTTTTATTAACCAATGCTGTATTTCAAAAATGTGTTCCTAATAATAAACAGAATAATCCAAGTCCAAGAAGCAGTTGTTGGATGTACGAAAAAATTATTGGACCAATTTATCGCAAGTATATAATATCAACACAAAAACACCAGAAGGAAAAAGATCTACAAATTCTCCTAGATCTGGAGAAGGTAAAAAAAAATACAATAGTTTGCCGAAAGAACGTATTTGGTTGGACGATGTTAGAAAATTAATCGATAGACTGTTAATTATGCATGGTGAAGAAAATGCTGGAAATTACAATTATTACGATGAAAAAGTAAGTATAATGAATATGTTAAACAATAAATTTTCTGATTTTGTTAAATAATCCGAAAGGAATTCCTTATCTAATAAGAGTTTTAAATTGCATTTCTGCATTAATTTTGGAACTCTGGATATCATTGCAAAGATATTATGAATTGTGCATAAAATTTTTTAATTTGCCTGAAATGCATTTGCCTGGCTATAATTATTGTGGACCATTTACAAAATTAAATTAAGGGTTGGAAAGAGGTGAGACAGGATTAAATAATTTAGATGAAGCATGCAAATATCACGATATTGCTAACAGAGATCATAAATATTTAGAATCTAGACATGATGCTGATAACATTTCACAAAAAGAAGCTAAAGATATCAAGTTAAATAAAAATATTCCAATTGGAGAAAAAATTGCTACTGCTGCTGTTGCCTCAACTACGTTTACAGAAAGAAAATTAGGATGAGGAATTAAAAAGTTTTAATGAAAATATATACGTATATATAACTTAAAAATGAAGATAAATATAACTTTCGATATTCCCTTTTTGAGGAATTTAAAGATTTAGGTAGATCTCAATTTTTAACAAATGATCAAATTGCGAGAAAAAAATTGAAAGAAGGTTCAAATTAACTATATCATTGCCAAAAGTTTAAAAAAAATGGCCAAATAAACACTGGCAGTGGTTTACATTATGAAGGAATTATTCCTCTCGTACTTGCTGCTGTAGCTGCACTTAGTGGTTTAGCTGGAGGAGCTACTGCGATTTATACTTCTGTTGAACAAACTAGAAAAATAGAAAAGAATTAGAAGAACAATAAAGACATATTTAACAATGGAAAACAAAACTGGATAAGTATTATATGAAAAAAGAAAACAGGCAAAAATATTTCAATATATACCAACTATCTTATGTCGATATTGAAAAATACGTAAAAATATTAAATACTAAGCATTTCTTAAGAGATTATGATTGATGAATTAACGACAAGTATGCACAAATATGAATGTGCTGTAGTAAATTTTGACATTTCAGGAAATCCTGTTACTTTTTGCTGTTTTGAAGAAAATAATGATGTTTACTATTATGATTCGTTTGGAGGCAACATTCCTACTAATTTTACAAATTACTTTAAAAACAGAAATGTTTATTACAATGGTTACCAAATTCAGCATTTTAATTCGTTTATATGTGGACATCTATGTTTAATTGTTTTACACCTTTTTTCGAGAGGATCTAAGTTTAATGACATAACTGCTATGTTACTAAATGATGACTATATTTGGGAAACCATTGATCAATTTTTTTAATGAAGACATTGAAAATATTACTGAATATTTAAAAACATATTTAAATTCAAAATGCAATTCGATTATTTCTACCTTACAAAGTAAATTAAGCACATGTTATGGTTTTTACAAAATCTTATATTTCTTTTCTAGGACGTAGAATTGTTAATATAGGTGAACCTGTAGATAATAAAGACACAGCCAATAAAAGATATTTCCAAATATATATAACAGATTATGATTTAAAAAAGGATGTCGATTCGAAATATAAAACTATTGTTTCTGACTATGCTTTAAAAGAAGATATAAATTTACAATTCAGTAACACTATTGCTGATTGTATAAAACGAATAAATAATGCAAAGCAGGCACTAAAAAATGAAGAAGATTCAAAATATAAAACTTTTGTTCCTGATTATGCTTTAGAAACCGAAGTAGATTCAAAATACAATACTAGTTTTTCTGATTTAAAACCATATGTTGAATCAAAAGCCACTAGTATTGTTTCTGCTTTACAAGATCAAATAAGTAAAGACTTTGTTTATACAACAGATTATGTTTCTATTCGAAATTGTAGAATTAATAGATCCTGTGGATGGCAAAGATATTGTCAATAAAAGATATTTCGATTTAAAAAATACTTATAAATTGCAAAATTTAAACCAATCAGTTTTGAATTACTGTGATACACTTGTTAACACTAAAATTGAAAAAAGCAAAGAAGCTGTTGATAAAGAAATAGCAGATAAATTACAAAAATTAAGCTAAACAATTTCGACTTTTTGTGATAAACTTGTTGATTCGAAAGATGAGAAAAGGAAAGAAGTTTCCGATAAAGAATAAGATATTAAATCACAAAATGTAAACCAATCACACATATTTTATTTATCTGTAAATTGGAATAAAAAGGATAATATTTTTAACTTAGATAATAATCAAATTTTGTGTATTTTTTGGGTGATTATACTGTTCATAAAATAGTCATTAATAAGTTTATTTCACATAACGATATAGCTGTTATTAA
The DNA here is from genome assembly GCA_029891345.1 of Dryococelus australis. NCBI lineage: Eukaryota > Metazoa > Arthropoda > Insecta > Phasmatodea > Phasmatidae > Dryococelus > Dryococelus australis. The sequence continues at coordinate 174,569,775 of CM056995.1, forward strand.
GGAGGGTACAAAATAGATCAAGGCTATCATTTGATGCTAGTAAGGGTGATACTTTAATTTTTAAAACATTAAAAAAATAAATAAATATTTGAATATAGAGAAGATTTTAAGGCCATAATAGGACTAAAATGTAAAGATTAATGATTTTTTTACTATTAAATACAGAACACTTGGAGCTTGAATGGTAAGGTCACAAAAAATTATAATATAAAAACTGAAAATGCAAAAAATGGCCTATTAGTTCAGACAACTATATGTTATGTAATTCTAATAAATCAATATTTTAAAAAAATTGCCCACTGCAAGAAAGGCAATTATATGACGAATCAATGAATTATATAAGCCCACAAGAACAAATTTTCCAAGAATAAAAGTAATTTCGTTATGGTAATGATGATTTATGGCAAATTGATCCTGTAGAGATAAAGGCTGGTAATTTGAAAGGAATATCACACATAAAAAAATGGATGCAAATAGATTATGACAATTATTTATGTTTTTTTCACAATTTGCATTAGCTGTACCTATTAAAGATAAAACAACTAAAAATGTAGCAATTGCTTTAGAATCTGTATTATATAAAAGAAAACCACATAATATTCAATGCGAATATACTTCCAAATTTAACAATAAAATATTTAATGAACTTACGCCAAAACATAATATCAATTTTTTTTTTCTTTTAGCGAATCGAATGCAAGTGCTGTTGGAAGATTCAATGACACAATGAAAAATAACATGTGGAAGAGATTTTCTTTGAATGGAAATTATAAGTGGGTACAACCACCGGCTGGTCTGGAGTGCCGGGTTTAACAAAGGGTACACATTCGTTTGTGCATTAACATTTTGTTGTCTCTTTTTCAGTAATAAAACAGTTATGCATTGGCCACCATGTTTTATTGCTTTTTACTCTCCTGAGTTCATCGTGTACTGCGCCCTCATAGCAACATAATTCTTAAGTGTATTTCAGTGTGTATGTGTTGTGCATTTATGGGGCCTGCCTCCCTTAAGCAGGGTAAGCTCAGTGATAATATAGGTGTGCGAAGTGGCCAACAACTTCGCCCCTTGGGAAGTAAATATTACCTAATCACCATAATTTAATAGGCAATTAAATTAACTCTCCTTCAAAATCGATCGTCTATCCAGAGTAGTCGCATGCCATCGGCTGTACGACCCCATTCATCATCGTTCGCTTTACCGAACGTGGCGATGGGCACATCATTAGTTCCTGTAATAACCTGCTCCAGGTGGAACACGAATGCTGCACATCACCTCTGAAGGCGCAGCACATCATATGAACCTCTTTCACTCATTAGCCACCCGGTACACCACCCTCCTTTCCGTGGGTAAGCATCGCTCTGGGAAGCTTAAGTTCACCTTAAATACGTATGTGTCTCCTGGGCGTATGCGCAGTGTAACCGCACTGGCAGGTATAACCACATATTGTCAGTGTCAAGTGTTCCCCTGAGAGGGATGGTCAATCAAGTAGAATAAATGCCACAGAGAACTGATCAGTGTGTATATTATTCTGACCACCATTATGCGTTTAAGGGGATTGGCCCTAACAATGCATGCCCACTCCCATCCTAGCAGTGTTCTTAATTTCTTTTCAGTCTTTTTCCAGTGTCAGATGCATAATCAGTTATTCCATTTCTTATGGGCGTGTGGCTGGCCCTAACAATCCACATACGCGAGTGTTATAGCATTTTTACAAAGTTGCAGCCAAAAGTCCGATCAGCATGGTGCATAATCGAACCACTGGCTACAGTTTAACAAACAACAATGTTACAACTTAATTGGGACTAGCATCATCTGCTCTGAGGTCAACAACTTTACTGGCTAGGAAATTTCGTCTTGGTGTATAGCCTGCCACCCAGGGATTCAATGAGTCATCGATCTACAACTTCATCTTCATGGCATCATAACCCTGATGACTGGGGCCTAGTCGGGTAACTTAATTCCAGGGGCCCGTTTCACAAAACTACATGTTACATGTGAAAAGTGCCTTGCAAGTAGTAAAAAATTTTTGTTTCTCAAGCTTACAAGTATTTACTATTATATACAGGTCAATTTTTACAAGTTACAAGTGACTTTGATGTGTGCCACATCCCCAAGCCTAAGACCGTTTGTCCAGCCGTACCACATAATGTCACGGCAGCAGGTCTGCGCACTATATGCTGAGTGTGAGCCTGGTTACTGAAGCGATGAGGGACAGCGCAAGAGCAGGGCGCACCAGTGCAAGTGTAGCCCATGGTTGCTATGGCAACAGATGATGCCGTGGAGTAAATAGTTAGGATACTGAATTGAACTAAAACATTTCAGGCCTAATTAAGAGATGTTATTGTGTTATTCTTTAAATATGTTTATGATTTGTTTTGCCAGTGATATATATTTATTGTGATGCAAGGTAACATGGCATTATTTGTTTTCATCTTCACAAAGTGTTTTGTCCATCCCATTTTACCAGTGTTATGTTGTAAGAATATTTGTATTGTTTTCACATGTTTAATCACTTTATTTTATTAACGCAAGGGGATGACATGTAAGTCATTTCAAAAAGTAGTCCCGTTCGGCTCGAGGGCAAGGCGTGGTGAACCCCCAGGTCGGACGGGAGAGTCAGTCAGCTAGAAGCATGCCATGGAGGTGGAATGCGTGTGTTAGGCTCTAGCATTTCCCGTGCACACTAGGAGACCATCAACTTTCTTGCAACCAGGCATGTAACTGGAATAGACTAATCACTTCTGGAACATCTTCTACCTCATCGCCCGGTAAGCTATTTCTAATCACCAGTGGATAAGCATCGCCCTGGGATCTTAATGTTCATGTAAATATTTAATTATCATCAGAATTTTTTCCGTGTTATGGTTAGGAGGTTTTCCCACTAACAGCAACAATGGTGCATAGCCGACCGACGGGCTATCATTTAGGAAACAACCTGCACCTGAAGCCTTAATCTACAGCAGATGACAACAATTTAGAAGCTATGGTGAGGAAATTCGTCCTGGTTCGACGGCCCGCAACCCTCAGGTTAAGAGGAGCAGCATCAACTTTGATGTCGCCTGATGACATCTGGCGACCTGGATGTATGTATTCCTTTCCTTTCACCTTTACCGATCCAGAAAAACCCATTCCAATCTTTACTGGCAATTGTCATACGTCAAATGGCTTGCTGAAGTGGTCCCATTCTCCCACCGCCAAATTTTGCCACCAAAACTTCTCTCCAAAATTTTCTGACAATTTCTAAAATTTTCCTGAATTTTGCTGAAATATAAGTTTTTCCTTCCTTTTTCCGACCCACAATAGCATGAGGACAACAGCAAGAGGGCAACAAGGGCAACAGCAGCGGCTGGATGCCTTTGGGATGCCGCATGGATGTTTGGGATGCTTGTCAACATTGGCAACAATCTGCAAGTGACGCCATGCCGTGAACGACGCCACACTACTTGGTGGGCAGGCAGCAGCGAAGGACAAGTGACAGAGTGGTAACTACCCCTCCCACGGCACCCTGAACACTCTGCCACTGACAGCCAGCTGACTTCCTGTGCACGTTGTATGTCAGCTGTGGCATCAGATCATCAACCATGCATGGGAAGGCCAGCCGCTGTGCGAGAGGGTAGGGTGACCCTTCTTCCCCAACCCATGCTTCTGCGCCGGTCAGCCACGTCTACTGCGCATGTGTGTTTGTTGACAAACAAACCATGGCTGGCAGGATGACGGACAGTGTGCCGGCACTATGGTGTCCTGAATGCTTATGCCCTATGGTAACTTAAGAACATTTACAAAATTTTAACAAGGTTAATTGTCAATGTCGTTATAAGACCAGCCCAACAGAAAACATCTGCGCCGGTGACAACCGCATAACAAAAGACAGTTGCAGTGAAACAGTGCAGGACAGTACAATTTTCGTAATGCATGTAAAGTCTGAACACAAATGTTTTCCAAATTACAACTTTACGAAATACTTCGATATTCTGTTGTGTAATGAACAGGGTACAATAATACTTCATTGTGTACAATGTGACGTGAAATATCACAAAGAATGCCACAGTGCCACAGAACAAAATTCAGTTGCAGGACTCACATTTGTTTGTTTATTGTTTTACACAACATCAAGTAAGTTCAGACAGGGCGTAGTTCTTAAGCAAAACGAAACCGCAGACACCCCACAGGATCAGGTGTTGGAACTATTGGGACAATGGGACAAAGACGTGGTGTTAGGTGTAGTGGCACAAGGCGAAGGATGGGAAGGACAACAGAGAAGGGGAAGATATCAGAGTGTAGCCGAGACGTCGCGCACCACTGCAGCATATGTGGCCAATGTAAGCAAATCCTCACCACCCGAATCTAACCCAACAAACACGCAACATGTGTACCAACCACCCAAGCCATGTCTACCACACATGTCTACTCAACAATAGTGCCGAACTATTAACCCACTTTTCCAAATTTCCCGTATGTAGCAATGACGCCGCAGACAGCAAGCATGGAAAACACAGTCATAAGCGGAACCACGGAGCCCACCCAACCCTCACATTCACCAAGACCATTCGCAGCAAAGACATCATCAAAATTTCAGATGTTGCCCACGTTTGCGGGAACCACAAAGGAATATCTGGCAGCCATTGTGGAGGACTGTGTACCCCGTCTCAGGACATACGGTATTAGTCACACGAATAGGCCAGTTCCATAGGAGTGCAACTCTATGGACATGCACACTCTTGGTGGGTCTCACTTAACTGCTTCAGTGAGAGGAGTTTCGATGTGCATTCTAATGCAGGTTTCGAGGAGTGTTCATATCTGTACAGGCCCAGAGCAGTTTGATTCTGGAAAGTCAACAAGGGGGGTGAGTCTTTAACAGCATTCATTACATGTAAAAATCAACTTGTCAAAGGCTTCCCTCCAAACTTGTCAGAGCATGAAATTTTAGAAGTTATTGCAGAAATGGCTCGGCCAGAGTATAGAGCAGCTCTAATTCGTTTGTTGAATGGGACACTTGAAGATTTAATGTATGCCACCTTTATTCTAGAGAGAATACATGAAAAACCTCGTCGGGATGCAAATTGAGTAAAATGGTGCCACGAACCGAGAAGAAAATGTAAACAAACCTAATTCTGGCATATCACAATTTTCAACCACATTCAAATAGTCATAGTGCACCAATGCATGATAAACAGTATAATAATACACAGCATGGAAAGGGTATGGTGGACAAATACATGGAAGTTATCCATGCAGGTATTGTCCGACACCACAGTATCATTGGCATACTAAGTGCCTGAATAACCCGCATATGAAAGAAATCAGAGAAGTGGCAGCACGTAAACAACAAGGAAACGGGCTGTAAAAGTGAAAGGGCCGATAGCTTCCAATACCCCACCCGTTAAAAATTCGGATCATACCAGATACAAAATTAACTCCATGAGTGCTCATACAAAATATTAGCAGTAGTCACACACCATTCATATGTATCGTAGTTACCATTAATGGTCAATTGTGCTATTCATTAATTGACACTGCAGCTTCGCACAAATTCATACGACCACACTTTGTATGCAATCATGGCTTGATGCCAGCAGACCACGTAATTCGGTTGGCCACGAACCAGTATTGTAGTATGGCCATGAGACAGGCTGTAGTGACGACTGTTATTGTTACGCCGGAAATATGTGAGGAAGCTATTTTGGAGATACCTTGGTTAACCGAACAGCATACAATACTGGAACCAGCTGCGAGAAGGATACGTTTTGGCACGAAAGAAAGGCGCACAGTGTACAATTTGGATCGCTGCCCGACTGGAAGTCTACTTGAGGTCAAGTTAGGCGATTTCGACAACCAGGTCCCATGCGAGTACTAGGCCACATTTCAGTGCGTACTTGATGAGAGATGTGATGTATTCGGATGGAGTGACTCACTGAAACATACAACCATAGTGGAACACGCAATACCACTTGTAGACGAAAAGCCGGTTTACACTAATCTGCGAGGCTACTTACCGCACGAAACGCGGATAATAAAAAGCAAATACATGACATTCTTGATAACGGCGTGATAGAGCCAACGGACAGCCCATTCAATTCTGCAATTACATTACCTCCGAAGAAGGACGGAACATGGCGATTTTGTGTCGATTTTCGACTGCTAAATGAAGTCACATGCAGTTTACCGCCACCATATATAAGTGTGAATGATGCGCTAAGTACACTAGGGCAAGAAAGAATTTGGATGTCCTTAGACTTGAAGAGGGGTTACTGGCAGGTGCCGGTGAAATGAGAGGACAGACCGAAAACAGCTTTCACGTCCCCAGATGGCCGGCGTTTTCAGTTTTGTGCAATGATGTTTGGATTTAAATGTGCACCCGCAACATTCTAGGCGATGATGATACGTGTGCTGGATTGCATTATTGGAGAGTATACACTGGTGTATCTCGTTGATGTCATTATTTGGTCAAACAGCTGGGAGGAATACGTACATCACTTATCAGTAGTCCTGGAAAGGCTTGTGATAAACGACTAATGGTGTTCAATTGATAAATACCATGTAGGGAATAAGAGCATCGATTTTCTGGGTCATGTAGTTGATCAGAAGGGAAACCTGCCGAATACGGAACAATTAAGGCTAATCGACAGCTACCCACAGTCGAAAACCCGCAAGCAACAGAGAAAGTTTTTCGGATTGATTAACTGGCTACAGGAATATATTCCGAGGTTCGCAACAATCACTGCGGACTTGACCGAACATTTGTCGCCACAATAGAGGTTTCAGTGGACGAGCAAGACGGAAAAAGGATTCATGGAATCTAAGCAGGCATTCAGATTGTGTCCAAGGTTAGAATGTTGCGATGCTAGCAAGAATCTATACCTTCAGACTGACGCCAACCAGAGCAAAATCGGTGCAGTATTGTACCAGGTTGGTGACAGTGGGGAGAAGCAGGTAATCGACTTTGCAAGCGCGAAACTAGGACCGGCAGAAAGGTGATACAGTGCGATTGAGCGGGAATGCTTAGCAGTGATGTAGGCAGTTAAGAAATACTGAGCATAACTTGCATACCGACGGTTCACACTGAGAATGGACAATCGATGTCTAGTATGGTTACACAGCATGTGTGAGGCCTGGAGTAAGTTAACGCGATGGGCATTGCATTTTCAGGCATTCGATTCCACCGAGTTGGCAGATAAGATGTCACAACACTGTAACAATGGGGTAATTGCCAGAGACGAGATTGAATGAGAGGACATTTTGCCACCAAATTCATATGATCCGGCATCGGAGGTGTACGTGCAACAGATCACAGCTACCAACAATGAAGACCTGATTAGCGACATATACAGGAAGGTCATTGAGGAACAGCAAAATTGCAAGTTCATGTATGAAAGGATGCAACAATGCACACAGCAGCAGGTTGAAGGATGGTGTGTAGTAGACGACATATTGGGGATGTGTTCGGTCCAACAACCAGATAAATGGCGAATGTATATCCCCATGTGTGCGAGGGATGTCTTCGCTTATTCGCACTGTGGCAGTGTGGCCGGACACCATGGTGTTGAATAGACAGTCGGAAATGTCCGCGACAATTTTTTTTTTGGTCAGTTCTCAGCAAAGATGCAAGGAGATACGTGCGACAATGCACGGAATGTAACCTGTACAATATGCGTCAAGCGGACAGGAGGCAGTAGCAGTGCCCCCCGCGTGCCCCGAAAGTCGCTTCAGATGGTGTGTTGGATCTAATGGGTCCATATCCCATAAAGAGGGGAGGCAAGAGGTTTCTCGTTGTGGTAACAAACAATTTCTCACACTGGACAGAGGCGTACACCACTAGTGAAGTAAGCACAAGAAATAGAGCCAAAGTATTGGAGGAACAATTTTTCCTGCATTCGGGATTCCCACGTAATTTGTTAACAACAATGATACACAATTCACAGGCAATAAAATGGAGGGAATTGTGTTCATGGTGGGGCATTAACCAAGTTACAATGGCTATCTTCCACCCAAGAGCCAACCCAATGGAACGGAGGAACCAGGAGATCAAAGTGTAGTTATGATTATGTGTAGGTGAATATCACACAACTTGGGTGCATCACATTACCACCATAACCTAAACGTTGTGAAGGCGAGTAAATGCAGTGCCAGGGAGATCACCAGCCGAGGTCTTATTAGGACAAAACCTATGGCTCCCAGGAGAGGCAAAATGCCCACAGCAGGAAGAAAGTAGCGAGTTGCCCAGCACCGATATGCAAAGACAGTAGCAGCAAAATAATGTGCACGAAGTAAGACAATGGCAAGACCGTTACATGGCACAATGGTTTCTGGTTACTAACTGACCACCGCCGGAAGTGTGTGATGGGCAAGAGGCACAAGTAAGAACGCACCTGCACTCGACAGCGAGAAAAGATTTCTTCGCAGGATTGGTCTTACGATGGAGTGGGCCACATTATTTACAACAAAAGCATGGGTCGACCACATATACAATCCACATGGGCAGGAGAAAGGTGAGGGTGTATCGGGACGACATCCGGCTAACCCAGGGGGGCGTCGATCCCATTGTATCTTGACCCCACGACAGTGCAGGCCGTGTTGAGCCTGAGGAGGGCCAGAGGAAACGCGATGTGTGGCAGCACTTCAGCCCGTAGACAGCACATACAGCAAGAGGACATCGAGGAAGGCGACAGCGAGGGCAGTGAGTCAGAGGGCTCGTTATATCTTCAGAGGTCACATCGGTGGGCTCATCTGCCACTGCCATGTCAACAATGTAGGCAGCCGTAGTTGACAGTCAGGAAGAGGCAACCCTCAACATCGCAGCAGGTGGCAGGGCAACAGGAGTGGCGATACCACCTGCGGTAGCACAGGCCATGCCACATGTGCAGTTTGCTGCAAATTATATCCCACAGCCTACAAACGGTCTCGAAAAAGAGGGGGGCATTGATGTGTGCCACGTCCCCCAGCCTAAAACCGTTTGTCCGGTGTACCCCATAATGTCACTGCTGCGGCGCTGCGCACTCTACGTTGAGTGTGAGCCTGGTTACTGGAGCGATGAAGGACAGCGCAAGAGCAGGGCGCGCATGTGCAAGTACAGGTGGCGGTTGCTATGGCAACAGATGATGCCACGGAGGAAATAATCAGGACCCTGTATTGAACTGGAACATTTCATGCCTAATTAAGAGATTTTATTGTGTTATTCATTAAAGATGTTTATGATTTGTTTTGCCAGTGTTGTATATTTATTGTGTTGCAAGGTAGCGTGTCATTATTTATTTTCATCTTTCACAGGGTATTTTGTCCACCCCATTTTACAAGTGTTTTGTTATAAGAATATGTGTATTGTTTTCACATGTTCAATCACTTTATTTTATTAACGCAAGTGTAAGACGTTCAAGTCATTTCAGAAAGTAGTTCCGTTTCGGCGCGAGGGCAAGCCACTGCAAGCCCTGGGTTGGGTGGAAGAGTCATTCAGATAGAAGCAAGCCACGGAGGTGGAGTGCATGTGTTAGGCTCCGGTGTTTCCCGTGCATGCTGGGCGACCATTAACTTTCTTGTAACCGGACATGTAACTGCAATAGACTAACCACTTCTGGAACAGTCTTTTATCTCATCACCTGGTAAGCCACCTCCACTCCCCGGTGGATTAGCATTGCCCTGGGAAGCTTAATGGGTACGTAAGTATTTAATTGTCATCTGACATATTTCTGTTTCACCACATGGCCGGTCAGAATAGTCGAGTGTGTGTAGTGTAATGTTCCCTCAGAGAAGGAGTGTGAGTTTAACAAAATAAATAACCTGTTGTGCAAGACAGTTGTTGATTCACTGCGCAAGCATTTAAGGAGACAGGTCCTGATAATCCCGCTCGATCAGCACATAAGTTTCATTTTTCAGCATAATCAGTTTGTTCCGACCTGTATGGGCGTGTGGGAGGCCCTGACAGCCCACGTACGTGAGTGTTATGGTTAGGAGATTTTCCTGCCAACAGCAACAATGGTGCATAGCCGACCGACGGTCTTACAAGAATCGAGAGATGGGTATAAATTACTACAATTTTCTAATAATGGCTTGTTTGGCATCCAATACAATATAAATAGAATTTCTCATACTTTGTTTTTGTGAATCATAAACACAAACGTTTATGAGCAATTCAAAAGGAGATTAATCAAGCATATAGAACTTGGATATCAAAGACGTAGAAGAAGATTTAGTTTAAGAGTGAATATGTAGTTTTGTTTTTGGTGGTGTATATAATGGCTTCGCTAACAGATTAAAAACCCTGGATACAATTATATTATGTTTTATATTTCCAACTTATGTTAATGGTAAAACCATCTCGTTATAGACAGACAAAAGTATCATGTAAGACAAAATAATAACTTCTACATAAATGTGTGTCTCACTCATATCAGCTAAAACAATTGTAGATATTTTATTTTTTGGTGCATCTAACTTAAAAGATCTATAATGTTGTAGCAAAATAGTATTGTTTCAATTCTTACCAATGTAAAGTTTTCTTTTCAAATCTGACTAAAATGTATTCCTTTTTGGGTTACATCTCTTTCCCGAAATTTAAGGCCAAAAGCCATCGCACTGTCTGGAATATGCTCCCATTTCTATAATGTTTCGGACGTCGTTAACTTATCTGAAAAAGTACCAAACAAAACATCTTTAGTTCCTCTAGCCTTGTTCAGTGGAGTCAATTTATTTTATTTCGGGCACTTTGTTTTCTTATAAAATAAATGAGCAGACTTGTAGAAAAGAACTAGTAATTACTAGTGTACCGAAACTGTTCAGAAAACACAGATCACAATCACTTGTAGATATTATTGCTGTTCATGAAACGGAATTTACAAGTACTTGTAGAGAGCAGTACTTGTAACTAATAACTTGTAAACTTGTAGTTTTGTGAAACGGGCCCCACACCTCACATTCACTACCCCCAAAACCTGTTTAACCCATTTTCGCCCAACTACATGGCATCAACATCTACCTAAATGAATTGAATTCAAAACTCTCTTTCACGCACTGTTCGAAACACCTTATAACCGTTAACATCCGCCATTTCTTCTGATAATTCCCACGCCGTCTACTAGTTAAAAATCCTACTGCTTTTCACCCATTGGTCACCGAATACATTGACGATGCACATCGTGTATAAACACTATCTCGGAAACTATCGTGTATGTTGAACTATATGTATTTATTTCATTCTACTAGTTATCGATTGGTAGTACGCCCCTCTTGTGAAAATAGATATGGTAAGCCTTGAGTTATTCTCCAGAATTACATAATCTTCCGACACTGTTTGAGGTGCTATTTATATGTATTACCTCAGCGCCGCCGCATAAATATACACTGTAAACCATGTTTTCCACGTTCGTTAAATAACCATTTCGAATGGGAATCTTACATATAAAATAATTCAGAAACCCGACATAAATATATTCGATGTAAATTATACTGATTTTATAACATAAACACAGCAATCTTGATAACCCTATCACAAGTTATTATTTTTTCAGAAAACTACTTGAAGCCCCTCCAAAATTCATAGTAATTGTGATTACTAATAATCATATCTAACAGATCCAGGTATTATTTTTTTCGATTTTCGGAAAAGCCCCTATTTTTAAGAATTACCATCTCTGAAAAGGACATTCTGTTAAAAGTATTAACCCAATGATTAATGTGCTTAAAAGTTGTGAAACATCCTCCTATTACATTAAAACTAGCTACTGTCTTTCCTTCCCCATAAAATGTTATGCAAGGGATATGTTTTCTTTTCTAGATGCTTATGTTTGTTATTTGTGAGTGATATATTTAATTTATATATGTATGTCAACAGGTAATGGTGGGTATCAGCCTTCTGTTTTTCATGTTTATAAGCAAAGTACAAGGTAATATTTTTCATGGTGATTGTTCCGTATTGCATATTTAATCGCTCAAAACCACTGTATTACGTATACAATGATACAAAAAGTCAAGACAAAAACCGCCAATTACGTATCCAACCACAACCGGGAAAAAGCCCAAATAAAATACAAAGTTTCCCCTTGCGTATCCAGGTGAAAAAACGTGCAGGATCGAAAAGGACGACATTGCATAACCAAGCAGGAAGGGGGGAAATTGGTGCCACACCCCACTTGTTACAATGTGGCAAATTACGTATCCAATCGAGTCGGGGGAGAAATTTAGACCTACTCTCAATTATTTTCTATAGCATATCCAAACCGAAAACGGAATATAGGGTAAAAGACACCATTTGTTTCCTGTGGCGTATCCAGGTGTCAAAAGTAATTACTGCTAAAGTTTCCTATTGCGTATCCAAAAAATAATTATTTTTTCGCCCTTTTCTCTTCCCTGTTTAAATACACGCGATTCGCGATGCATAATTTTTTTAATTGCTTTAAAGAAAATATTTTGTAATTATTAACAATTTTTTTTATTTTAACCATTTATTATATAAAGATTGATATTTACGCCATCACTAAAGGGTATGGTAATACCGTGTGCATATAAAATCCATTTTTAAAATAATTTTAACCATTTATTATATAAAGATTTACATGTATGGAATTATTATAAGGGTACACCAAATTCGTGAATTTAACCATATTAATTTTTAAGTTATATATATATATACACCATCAATATTTTTATAAATTACCTCAACACTCGAAACTGGCAGGCCCAAAGTCCGCGAAAGCAACAGCGTATGCAATTGCATCCGCCGCTGGCCCAACCGGTCATGACAGACACGACCGTGCTATGCCTTTTCGGGATAGCGAATGAATGTTATTTATTTTTTATCAATTTACCTCAATAATTAAAACTGACAGATCCAAGTTTTGCGGATGCAACTGATGCAAGTACACCCGTCGTCGCCGAGCGGACCCATCAACGACCCACTCAATAATTTTAGGCTTTTTACCAGATTGCGAATGAATGTTTACACAAACAGTATGCCAAACGCACTTCATTTACTGAAACAAACGGCATGTCAAAAACTTTTTACCCAAAACCAACAGCTACAGTCTCACTCGCACCTGTAAATTAAATCAAACAGCAACTCAATTAAACATTAAATTAAACTTGAATCAAACAGCAACTCAATTAAACATTAAACTGAATCAAACAACATGTCAATCACACTTTAAAATGAAACAAACAGCAAGTCAGTCAGACTTTAATTTTATACTGCAATGGTAACAGCAACTATATAAACTTTTTTTAAATTGCAACTGCAACAACAACTCAATCTGGGTCGTGCCTGCAAATTAAAAAACAACCATAATAAACAGATACCTGACGAAATTGGGATAGCATTCGCCACCATCTCCTCTGCGCCGATTACGATGGTGCATGTCGGCGGCGTGAATCAGCAAAGCGTGCAGTCGTTCTCTGTACCGATGAATCTTCAGACGTACTCGGCCAGATAGCCGACCCATGATTTTTTCCGTCGGCAAAGCAGGGAACGCTGTATCGCACAGAACACCAACTTCGCTCGATGTTATGAGTGTGCAACCCCAGTGTCTTGCCTCTATTCATCTTTAGCGTGTTTCGAGTGTTTATCATTCCGCTCTTTTTGTTGCACACAAATTCCCGCCTGTGATTCACCTGCATGTGACAGTAGTCGTGAATGTCCAACTTGCTGTAACCGCGCCAGCAGTCTGAAATTATCGTCGTGCCCGGAGCGATCCACTCGCGAATTATTCTGGTCAGGGTCGCCGCGTTCCAAGACACCAAGACGAATTTCGTCGGTTCGTCCTCCTGCACTCCGCCGAAAACCCACTGGCCATGAACTTTCCGACCTTTGAAGTTCTTGCGTTTGCCCAATTTCGATTCGTCGATCACCACATTGCTCGGTCGGCCTGCCGATGTGTTTTCTGTACATCAACACTCAGTCTATGCACACTTGGCGGCAGAAACTCAACCAGGCGACGACCGTCTTTCCCGACCACAAAAGTTCGTTCACTATAGTCTGCTGTCGAAGGTATTTGATCAGGCACTAGAGTAAACACAACTCGACTATCTTGCCCGGAGACAAGTTTGAATCTTCCACGAAACTGCCCTGTCTCGCCGACATTTTAAAGTTGCATTTGGTACCATCCGCCAGTTGCCGTCGGCACCAGTAAAACAAGCTCCTTCCCTTTCTCCACACTCTTGTTTAAAAAAAGAAAAACAATTTCCTCACCCAATCAGCATGCTTCGTTTATTTCAACACCATATTTAGAGTGTGACTTCCATGACTCTTTCCTTAAAAAAAAAAAAAACCTAATCCCTCACCCAATCGGCATACTTGATGTTTGTCCACTCTTCCCAATTACCCTTCTCCAATTCCACACCCCCCCCCCCCCTCGAACGTCCTCATTATCATCACATGTGATATCACATCATCGCTACACTCTCCTCTACTCCGAGTTCCGACGTTTTAACTCAGTTTATTTCTTCTCATTGCGGTGAGAACAACATTATTACTTTCTGCACTGTTACGTGCGAAAAATTTATTATATTTGTCATCGATCTAAAAGGCAGAAGCGAGAGGATGATGTATTATGTGCAGATCACGATACGGTAACTATCATGCATTATATCATCAGTAGTTACATTTAAGTGTTTATTCATAATTATTTTAAAAACTCATTACTCGTGATTGTGCGTAATTTTGGGTAAAATAATGTCTAGAAAAATTATATTTCTGGTGCCGAGATTATACGGATCTTCGCTAGTTCCAGACAAATTTAAAACTACAATTTTTCCAAACAAATTGTTTCCTTTCAGAAAAATATCGGATAAAGATTTTCAGCGACTATTAAAGTGCTATGTTCTGTGTGTGGAAAATCTGTATATTCGAGTTTAATTTCTCATTTATATCGAAATGTTCCGAAAGTTAAAATTAAAAGAATCTCATACGATTGGCGTAAAGATTTATTGCAGGCTGCATATTCGGTAAAACTTTCGATGGAAAAGTACTTGTCGAAATACTCATTTCCTTTGGAAATTTTCATTGTGGGCCTTTCTTTGGGCGATTTACTGGTGAGAATAATATTGGAACTTTACGACGAGGCGGAATTTTACAAATATTTGAAATGTGTATTTTTCGTAGCCGCTCCTTTATTCGGTTTACAAAATTTCAAAAATGTTTTCGACGATTCGCTTTTTAACCTTGCTGGTAGAAGATACAGCAAAGTTCCAAATATAATTTATTTTCCAAGGATCAATTAGTAGTATTCTACGGGCAATTTAGAAAGAATTTCGTGTTGTTGTTACCGTATGAATTTTTTTTAACTACTCTAATAAATCATGAGTCGTCGACGACAGTAAACAAATATCATTGGGTAGTTAAAAGATTGTTCAATTGCGCTAAATGGGAAATATACGGTCGGTATGTAGTCATTACAAATTCATATTATGCTACAATCACCAATCTCTAAATGAATTGCTTGGAAAAAAACTTCCCTGCCACTAGAAGCTAGATGGCCTGCCATTCGCGAGAAAAAGAATTCAGATGGGGTCACTTCGTGTTTCCAATTTAATTTTTTTAATTATGGCGACGGGACGGTCACCATACGAGATTCGTGTTTGAATATCTCTCTAAAAACTAAAAACACTCTTCAAATAAACGACCACTCTCCACTAGCCACTCTTTTTCACTAAACAGCGGGTTTATAAAAAATATTACAAATTTAACTATGCGAGATGTATATATTATATATAATATCAATTAAGTAATTGGACACAACAACCCAAATGGCTCCTACTATCGACATTGCCATTTTTATAAATTTTACACTTTGAAGGAACTAGTCGATTTAAACACAGCAAGTAAAAAATACGATAAATTGAACG
Organism: Dryococelus australis; assembly: GCA_029891345.1. Lineage (NCBI taxonomy): Eukaryota > Metazoa > Arthropoda > Insecta > Phasmatodea > Phasmatidae > Dryococelus > Dryococelus australis. The sequence goes on from CM056995.1 coordinate 174,585,600, forward strand.
ACGAATACATTTAACTGCTGGATTCTCGAGAATATAATCTTTCGAATTTCATATTATTATCACGTACGATGTAAAAACATTTATAAAAATGGTCAAAATCAACTTGTTTCTACTCGATGTATAATCAACTACGAAGCTCTGTTGAAACTCAACCCGAAACTCAAAATCGATTCCATTTTATCCATAGTTCAAGATCTAAACAATTCTACTAAAAGTTTTTTTACGCCATGTTTAAAATTCTCCCCAATGGATGGGCGAATATTCGGCGATAATCAACCAACAAAACCAAATTTTTGCTAGTTACGTAACGAATAAATCACCGAAAATTATCGAAGAATTGACTCGAGATGTATTCAGGCTCGTGGAAAAACCCAATCAAGTAAACATGGCTTCCCTGGTCAAATTAATTTTCCGATTCTACGTGACTGAATTTGATCAGGTAACCTCGCTATTACATATATTATTTGTACCAGTGATGGGTTTCTGCTCTTGCTGAACATACACGCGTAGAATTGCAAAAGCAAAACGATTTACCCGCGAGTCCCGAAGCACAAAATTCACCGGGATCGGATGAGGTTTTGTGCAATTTGTTTTTCAAGTTTTTGAAAAATGTCTTCAAACCCGATGCCGTCTTTGATCATTACATTTCACCTCTGCTCGGACACGACGACAGTGAAGCATCCACGCTAAACGTACACAAATTCTTTTACCTACGCTGCAATGGCGTTCACCGGAATCTATTCGGACCTTGGGCCAAAGAGTCAATTACAGCAGACCAAGCGCAAAGCTTGTGCACAAATATGTTTGATAGAAAAATAAATTATTTACCTAATCGAAGCCATCAAGGAAAAACTACAATTTGACGATTTCAATTAACAAATGTTCCCGTTCATTTTCTGCGGGGAAAAACGACGGATGCCAGAAGCTGGCGATTGTCTATGGTCATTTCCTCGCCTTTGGTCTTCGAACGATGAGTAAAAAAAAAATTAAAACATCAGAGTGCATATATCTTATGAGATCGGTGTTTGAACATATTCTCAAAGTTAATTTACCTAGTTATTCGTTTATGCAAGACTTTTTTACGATAATTCGCGAGTACAACTCTACAGTGGAGGTAATTATATAACAATTAAAGGGAAACGAACAGTTTATAGAAACAATTTCGAAAGAATTTAAAGTCGAACAGTAAGTTTCTCGGTACCGTAAAAGTATATAATAAGAAGTTTTAATTTTTTTCAACGAGTGACAAACTTTTGGATAGTCGCCAAAACTAAATAAACTGAATGAGAATTGGATAAATCAGAAAAACACACATGAGTGGCAATTTATTTCGGTAAAAAATAAACCTTTTTTTATTTAAATTGGTGATATTTTATAATATTCATCAACTCGTGTTTATTACTCGATTAATAACATAGTTGTTTTAATTAGTATTGGCAATTTGCATGTTCACTCCACAAATATCTGGCGGGATGTACTGGATCCTTACATACTGTAATGTGCCTAAATCGATTACAATATGTAACATACTCTTTTCTTTCGTGTTTATCCATGGTTTCAATTACTACAGCGCAATCTTCCGAATCCCGAGGAAGCGCGCAATTGTTATATGTATAACTATATGGTAATTCTTTCTATCAGTCAACTTTAATGTACATGGTTTCGACAATTTGCCAATCAAAATTTTATTAATGTAATTCTTCCCATTTGACAGTTTTCAAATACGTTTCGCATTTGGCGTTGCAGGGAATGCTAAAACGCTGAAGATACATCATCGCCTGTCGTTTGCAATACGTAAATTGTTCAGATCCATTGCAGTGTTGTACATGATTCTCCAACTCGTAAGTATAGTACGAGTTTATGCGACACCGATAATTATTCGGAACCCAACAAGGAAATTCCGAAGTCAATTCTCGATGTTCCTGATTCGCACCGTACATTACAATGTTTCGATCAAAATGTTTGCTTGAAATACTGATCAAGTTGTGGGCTTCGTCATAATAATGTATTGCAAACGCCATGGTTACCGTATTACTGAAGATTCGCATGTCTGCCATTCAATGTATAGGAATCGTTGCAAAAAAAATGTTTTTTTTGTAACCATTAGTGGTGGGGGTAGGGGGAGTCTGAATTTAATTTTTAAGGGGGGAGGGGGATAAATCTCCTTCCAAATAAATTGAATTTTTTTTTGAGGGGACCGGATATCCCTTCCTTCGCTTGAGTCCGTTTGGAGGGTGGTTTAATCCTCCTTTTGTTATAAACAATGTATTACATGTATTTTTTTTGTTTGTGATCAATATTCATTTAGTGGTCTGTAAACACGCATTTAGTTGGTCTGTTTCAATCATTCAGTGTAATGCCATTGACGATTCGCATAACGTCTGCAAGTGTATAAGTACGAATGTTTGCAAAAAATATTTTTTTGTTATCGCGGAAGGCAGGAAATTAAGTCTACATTTTATTTTAACCCTTTACTACATAATGTATCATATATGTGATACCATAAAACCAAGTCAACTTATAAAAAGGGGGAATGAATCACCTTCCAAATAAAACAAAATTTTGAAGGAGGCACTTTCGGTCTCCCCTAAAAAATTCGGTCAAATTGGAAAGTGTTTCAATCCCCTCTCTTATACAATGTACGTTTTTACATCTTACATAATGATAGTTTATTGTCATTTTCTACCAGATTTTTTAATTTTTCAATTACTAAGTCTTAGTAATCCGAATTCAGTAATTTGATGAAATTGTATTTGGGTACATATTCAATGTTGCATCATCTCAATTCGTTTTTTAGGCAATTCACCACTTTGATGTTGCTTGGTACATAGTTGGAGCCCATACTTTCGTGAATTTTTGATAGATATTATAATTTTTTTCCACACATATATATATATATATATATATATATATATATATATATATATATATATATATATATATATATATATATATATATATATCTGTGTGTGTGCGTGCGTGTTTTTTTTTTACCTTAGTTATAAACTAAAGATTTTTCTCAGAGGGTTTTGCTTTTTAGAAATAATTGCATTGATTGTTATTTTGTCTTGTATGCCAATCTCAGAATCATCATAGAATAAAATAATGGTACCATTCTCCACATCGCCACTCTCATCACTTTCGTCGTAGGGATGAGCCGAAGGTTTTGTGTTTACCGTTTCCAGCAAGACGGCCTCCGCCACAAAACTGAAACAACACACAGTTCTTGTCGACGGAGTCTTTAAAGTGGTCGAAAGCCGAGTGTAGGCACACCCAGCTATCGTATTTCTTAAAGTCGAAATGTGAAAACACGTGGAAATGTTCCGAAAGTTAAAATTAAAAGAATCGCATACGACTGGCGTAAAGATTTATTGCAGTCTGCATATTCGGTAAAACTTTCCTTTCCTTTGGAAATTTCCATAGTGGGCCATTCTTTGGGCGGTTTACTGGTGCGAATAATATTGGAAATTAACGATGAGGCGGAATTTTTCAAATATTTTAAATGTGTATTTTTCGTAGACGCTCCTTTATTCAGTTTGCAAAATTTCAAAAATATTTTCGACGATTCACTTTTTACCCTTGCTGATAGAAGATACAGCCAAGGTCCAACGATCCATAAAAGGATCCATATTGTTTTGTTTTTCCATTACGAAAAACACGGCGCTCTTGAAGAGAGGAATCGCCATGTCTCGAGCCACATCCATCGCGAGTTGTTTGGAAATATTTCCAACTATCGTAAAGGCAGAATTCAAAGTCCATTTCGACCCGTCGACGATGTTTATTAGGGTAAAATATATAACATAATCATTTTTGTATAAATTTAATAGCTTTACCTAAATATCATCAAATGCAAAAGACAACATGTCGTGTTTCGTACTGGCAAAATTTAAATTTACATACAATTTTCGCGAAAGCTCTTTCCATTTAAATTTGTCAACAGACTTTGCATTACAATAAAAACAAAAATTTACAGAGTGATGGGTTACAAAGTTATTTCTGAAACCAAAATAAATATATATTTTATGACTGGAATTATATTCGGTTGTCGGCGACGACTGAAGTGATGGAGATGGCAATGGTGGTGGAGACAGATTAGATATCTCTAGTGTTTTTACAAAATGTACATGTTTGGGTGCATTTAAAAACTTTTCAGTTATTAAAACCAACAACACGACTTTAAAAATAAATAATATTAGCTGTTAAAGAAATAAATACATTTTATTATGGAAAATAGAAATGAAAGGCTATTGAAAAAATAATTATTAATTTTTAATTTTATTAATAATTGTTACTGTATTAACAGTCCCATTATTAAAATTAAGAGCCTTAAAAGAGAATGAAATGCCTGGAGGGGGCAAAAGTACCTGTAATGGTACCTGCATAAACCCTCCAGGCAGTATCACCGCTGGTGCGAGAGGTGCCGTTCCCATTACATGCCCACCATTAGAGGGTAGTGGTGCCAGAGGTGCCATAGGTGATGACGGTTCCGAAGGTGCCGAAGGCGGATTCCTTCTTTTAACAGGCCCCATCCTCCTCCTCCTCTGAGAAGTAGATGGTATCCTTTATGTTAAAGGAGATGACATCCTTAGCACCGAAGGAGATGGCATCCTTGACGTCGAAGGTGATGACGTCATCAGCGTTCAAGGGGATATCCTCTTCAGCGTCAAGGGGTATGACCTTTTCCGCGTCAAAGGGGATGACCTCTTCGGCGTTGAAGGGGATAGTCTCGAGTATAACATCCTCGGCATTGAAAAAGTTGGCGTCTTCAGCATCAAGGGCGATGAGGTCTTCGAAGTTGAAGATGCCAAATTCTTCAACGTTGAAGGCGTTTGCCTCTTCAACGTCGAAGGTGTTCGCCCCCTCGATGGCCTCTTCGTAACCAATGTTGATGGCCTCTTCAGCGTAGACGGCGGCATCATTGACTTTGAAGATTGGCATCTCGGCCACTGGCAACCACTACATACAATGCACGGCTGGTTGGCCATCGGCTGATGGTTGATGTTTGTCGCAAAGTTCATTGCTTATATACTCTGACTTCGATTGAAACACTGGGAGAAAAACATACTCTGGCTCCTACCCAGGATGCTAGGAGACAAAATAAAAGTAAGAAGGTAGAGGGGTGGGGGAAACGTGAGGGGAATCTCCTTTTTGCATCGTAAAGAAAATTATTTCTGCCCCCAAGATAATTCTCGCATAATAATGAGGCCAAGTTGAGGCATGTATGCCAGTCAGCTCACCGGCCCATGTACGAACGCTAATCATGTCTTTGAGCGATCGAGTGCATATCAGATACACCGATGAGAAAAAAAATAGAAAAATGAATATTCGAGTGCGTGAAGTAAAAAAGAAAAAACTCACTTATAGAGTAATCCCTCCCCACTACCCTCAAATAAGATAAAAAAAATTTCTCGGTGCGTATATAAACACCACGCACTTTAGTCTAGAGTCAGTGTGCTAGGGATAGCAAGTATAGGACTGTAAAGATAGCTGTTGCTAATTTTTTATATTTGCAAGAATGGATAAGGTTGTTGGAGAGAATAAGGTATAGTTAGACGGGTTATTTGAAGGAATGGGGGACACATTTAGAAATATTTATGATAGGTTTTTGATGCACCGAATTACAAAAAAGGAAATACAATTACTATTGTAATAATATACAGAATCAAAGGAAGAATTGGAATAAATGCTAAAGGTTCAAAATAAAATAGAGAAGGAGTTGGTTAAGGAGTATAAAGAGTTTCGGGAAGTATGGCACAAAATATAAAATTTCACGAAAAAGAAATAGTAAAAAATCGCAGAAGCATTGTCAATGTAATATTACACAAACGTGTTAAAAAAAAAAAGAAGTAAAATATCTGTTTTTCTTAGAAGCGAAAGAAACAAAAGCTTAAGGGTAAATTTTTGTTTGACTTTTGATTGCTTTTTGTTTAATTTTAGCTTAAACATACTGTAACATGTTTCTTTTTTTTTTACAGCACGTTCACCAGCCAATGTTGGTGGAAAGGGCGAGAAAGAGGAGCTGGAAAGCAACTTTATCAACTATACAGTTGCTTCTCTTACAACTTCAGTGGATGTCCCTCGTCCAGCCACAGGAGTCTCTCGTCCAGCTGTCCCTCGCCCAGCAGCAGCTTCAGCGGCTGCCCCCCGCCGAGTCACAGGAGCCTCTCACAGGGCAACAGCAGCTCCAGTGGCTGTCCCCCACCCAGCCGCAGGAGCCTCTCACCCGGCAGCCACAGCTACAGCGGCTGTCCCTCGCCCAGCCACAGACCCAACAGCAGAAGCAGTTCCCTCCTCACCCCCCATTAGCCCATTCACAACCATAACCCCAACAACAATTCTTAGCTAAATTCGAGCTGTGTTAGGGGGTGTACGACGGGGAGAGCAGTGTGAGAGGAGAAGTGTTTTAACTGTGCAATTTCAAATAGTATGGATACATTTTTTAAATTACAACCTTTTACGAAAATTATATATCCTAACCTAAAGGATCCAAATTCCCACTATAAATTTATTCCCTCGTGTATATATCAATTATATATATATTGTATTTGTTTTATATATGTAATATATTATTTTTTATATTTGTAATATTTAATATTTTTATATTTGTAATCTTTTTTATGATCACATTATTTAAAAAATAAATTTTATTTATTCGAAAAAAAATTGTTTACTGTTTATTTTTTACATTACCTTCAGGAATCATCTGTCTCTTTGAAGTTGTATAAAGAGTTGAAACTCTTCAACCAAACTAAATTTAAGAAACTGTTTGGCGAGCAAAATAAAGTGTGCATTTTGTTGGAATGGCCAAATACAAAAAGCTCGTATCAAATGAGGTTCGAAATAACAAGAATGTTCGTATATTTTGGCCGTATATTTTTCTCCAATCTTTTCTATGTGAACTTGTAAAATGCGATCGCAAATCGTATTCATGATTAGTGAATTCGGAGAAGTGATTATTTGTCCCATTGTATCGGAATTAATGGTAACGTGAACACATTGAAAGTCACTTGTATTTAGTAAAGTGTGTGCATGGTTACTCTTGATTGAACATTCCAAATTATTAGCTGGTCGTTTGACAAAATGTCTTAATGCTGCACGACGTAGCAGTTTTTGGTTTTAAAGATGTTGTAAACTTAGTTTTCATATTACCTGCGTAAATATCGAGCAAGTGAAAGAATACATTTCACCAACTAGAGGCTTATTCTTCTACAGCGAGAGTGAAAAAAGCCGGTCTGAAAACAGAGTATCAATGTTTTCCAATTTAAATACAAAATATACATCAGCTAATTTTTTTGGACTAATGTACTCTTAAACTTGTAGTATATGTAGCCTCCCGATTGGAGTAGGCTATCAACTAAATGTATAAATTTCAACGGTGATGTCAAGTATTCGTTTAAAGAGAGAGCGTTAGGCGGTATTGAGACTTTGACCGATCCTCGGAGAGAGTTACGATTACATTCGTACACAAACATATTGTGTAATTCCAATTTCGTGAATAGAGGAGTGCCGTCCTTGTTCCTTTTCATTCCCGTCGAATGATATGCATGTTCCATCGTGGTTTGATTGGAATCATAAATCAGGGAACAGTTGTGCGATGACTCATGAATAGCATTTTCGTACTTGCACGTGAGTGAAAGCCGATGTTGGTCGTCAATTTATTTTTTTTTTTTTCCTGCAAAGGAAACACGATCCATTATTTAATTTTTTTAGTTTATAACTAAGTATATAAAGAGTCGCTGTTCCCTCGATGGTCTTATTGTGAAGGTAGCAGTTGTTGTAGCAAGATTAATTGATCTTTCGAGTTAATATCAAAAGTGCGAGAGGACGACAGTTGTTTGACGTATAGATAGTCTTCGAGTGTGGTGCTTTGGAACTTGGCCCAAAAATCTTTAAACTTTAACGGAATGTAAGTATTGTTATTAAGATCAGTATCAAATTTCTCTTCGACATATTCGTCAGAGTCTTTTTCATCGTCATTTTTGCGAGTGTAAATGCATTCCAAGAGACCGTTACCAAAATACATGTAAAACCATTTAAATTCATCCAAAGTTTGCAGTTCTGGGTCGTAGATATTTTTGAATATTTCCAATACTCTGATCATCGTAAAACTTTGTTTGTTAGCCATGACTAAAGGTTCTCATAATACAAAAAATTTTCAGCTCTCCACATTCTTTAAATCTACAAAATAAAATATTTACATTGAGGTCTTTCATCTACAACAATCAAATAAATTTGGTGGGCATCGATGTCAAAACGATGAAGAGGCATCAATAAATCTTGTCTTACCCCCTCTCCATTTACTTTCTAGTTGCTGAAAACATGAAATACGTAATGTGCCAACTACTGATTGAGTTATATGAACCATATATCGATTCAATCGTCGACATGACAATCTCTCTGGAAACTAATTCAAACTCGTTGCTGGAAATGTTGACTCAAAAGCGGCAAGCACATTGCACGTTTAATATAATTTGGTAAAAATTAAATTTCTCACCAAGAGTAACTTTAACAATGTCTACAAATTCCTCGTGGAAAATAATTGTGAAAAAAAAATACTACTTTACCATCAAGTCGACTGATGTGCATTTCATGTTGCAAATTAAGTTGTACATCGATACTGTAAATTCAGAGGGGATATTGCAAAATTCGTCCATCAAACTCAATCAACTTGCAAAACTAAAGTTTCGCAGACCGAAACATGGGATCGGTAATCTCATGGTAGAAAATAAATTTCCTGCAAATGGTGTGTATTCAGTCACCGAGTCCAAGCATCTGAACCTGTTGAAAATGCTAAAGGGATACCAAATTTACTCACATTATTTCGTCGTCCAACATTATCGAATACGATTTTAAATTCCTATTGACTCGCTTGCGAGTTCTCAATATGCAACTCGAAATAAAAGCATTTGTGACCCTCGGAAAATTTGCCACAGCTCTATTCATTCGTTTTCTCAGTGACGGTATCATATTCGATACGTTGACAAACTTGAAAAAAAATGCTTTGACGAGTGGGAATTGGTCATCGGGGAACTTGTCTAAAAACTATCTGAGTCAAGAGTTTAGGAAAATCGATTTGAACTCTGTGCCTATGCGAATGTATTATATTCTAGATGACACCATCACAGACGATGACTTTCGTCACGAGTGTACGAGAAATATCTTTCACATCGAGCCCTACAACAAAGGGAATTTCGATTCAGTGAACGCTCAATACACAAACATGCAAGTGCGCCACACCGAGTACATTGGTGGTAGCATATGGTGTAAACTTACAGGTGAAACAAATGCAGACTCTATCGTTTTCTACAGCATGAAACAGGCTTTAATTTACAACGAGAGGGATTGCGTGGCCGTGGTAGGACTTTACAGCAAGTTTAATTTGGCAATTTTCACCAACCAATTGGCCAATCTCTTTAACTGCAGTCTCGAAGACAGTTCGATGAGTGCCATTTCTCGCCGGATCGCGAATGTGTTCCTGTATCATGCGCTATCCTTTGGTATGTTACCGGGATACCAGAGCAATGATTCCGTTTTACTGGCCATGCCCGATCTGAAATGTTTGTCGCTCGCCGAAAGAACGTCCGCGATGGACGCTAGACCAATCTACACCAAACCAAAGTATAAGTACACGAAAAAAGAATACCCCAGAGTCGTGGTGTTCCCAAACCACGGTCTTTTTTGAAATGTTATTCAATACGATGTCAATAGTTTCTATTCAAACACCATAATCAACAAACGACTTTCCAGATCGACCGTTGGTTGTTGCTGTGCCAAAGCAATGAATCTAGTGTTTGAAAATGCTCCCATATATCGCGACACGTTCGATGAAATGCTAAGGAATAATGTAATTGCTCCATACGTGACGAAAGACAAAAACCAAAATTATTCGGAATACATCAACATGATCTATTCCGACCAGCCTATCGGGAAGATTATACTTTCCATCGCGGAACTAGAGTCATTGGCTGGCGATACGCCCATTCTGATTCCTTTACTCTCACATGCCAAAACTCCATGAACACCATGAACTTTATAGTGTTCACTCGACCGTAGGAGAGCTGTAAAGAAGCAAATGAAATCTTTAAATTCTGAAATGAAAAAAAAAAAGTCTCTGAAGAGAGAATTCAAGACATTAATCTAGGCGGTGTTGGATGCGAAGCAACTTTCGCTTAAAATTACGGTCAACTCGACCTACGGGCTTTTTGAAACTCCATCTTTCACGTTTGTCAGCATTCCTGTACCTATATGCACGACGTTGTTTGCACACAACATCTCATACATTTATGTCGAATTACACCCATGTTGTATCTACTGCACGCGATTCGCGATCACAAAGAAACAATAAACAACCTGATGGAAGGATAGCTCATGCAGTTGGTATATTTCATTAGCCAAGATGCCTACGATACCTACTATAATCTGAGCAAATAAAAAACTGATTGTGTACTATTTAATGAAACCCCGTGCATTTGTTGAGAGTATCGCGAAATGGTCTTTGATGCAGATACCGATGGGTATTAATTTACAAATATTTTGAAATTGGACAGTAACAGGTTTATCAAACTCATAAACGAGGAAATGAACATAATTAATGGAAGGTTATAGTTCTCGAAGGCACTGAGATCTCGCATCTATTTCACTAGTGAAGAAAAAAATACTTGCATTTGACAAAACTGATTGACTACAGTGCATTTTGCAGTAATCCAAACCAAGATGTGTTGAAACTTTGTTCTTTGTTCATAAAGGCTACGAGCGCAATGTATCGCATTTCGTGAAACGAATCTACAACTATGTCGCTGCACTTGCCTTCTTCTTTGCGAATATTACCAAAGTAACAAACTCTTATAAATTGGAAAAGTTCTTCAATTTCAAAAATGTATTGTTTGCCATTTACAACTACCTCTATTTGGTAGATCAGACGGAATTTGACGAAAATGTAAAGTTGGTAAGGCTAAAAAACTTATCTGCACATCAAAGGTACTTGATGGTCTCGGTTCGTCCTACATTGGCCATATGAAAATGGTACTCTTGTACGATCCCAAAGACTATCAGACAAATCAATACTTGACTTTGGAAAAGTATTCCAAATTACCACAGAGACAAAAAATAAACAATGTGCCACGGCACGAAATGTATCAGATTCATTATGGTAAATATCTACGCAATTACGTAAAAGTCATACAAGCTCTTTTGAATGCAGCCATGCCTCAGACCTTCATAAAAACATACACAAAAACAGTAAATGAATTGTTTTAAAAGTGGTTTGAAAGTTATGAATTTGTCTAACAGAACACAAAGTTTATTTGGATGTTGCAAATGGGAGATTTACAAATGAATTTAGTGAATGTGTCATTTACGACAAGCGATTCATAGAATATGTGAAAATAAATTTAAAAAAAATACAAATGAAAAATTTTTTAATTTGTTTTATTTGATTTTATAAAGATAATATACATATGAGGTTTGTTTTTAAAGTACAATACTACATCTGGCTCGACTTGACCACCCTTTAGAGAAATTACATCTACTACATGGTTGATAATTGTTTTTAAGTAACTCCTCTGTAATGGTTCCATTCGTATGAGTTTTTTTTTTCAATTTCATAACAAAAAAAATCTCAGATTCAGATACATGATTTATGGATGTGTTGGTTGTGATGACTGCATTGTTTCCAACCTCACTGTTGAACGCATTGACTACATTGCCCATATCCTCACTGTTGAGGAACGAGTCGATTGTGTTGTCACCAACCTTGTCGTTTATTGATGTATTGACTGCAGTGTCACCAAGCTCGCCATTGATTGAAGTATTGACTGGGGTGTCACCAACCCCACTACTAACAAATGTGTTGACAGCGCTGTCCACTACCTCATCATTGACAGACATGGGAAAATAGACGACATTGTCATTCACCATTCCATGTTTGATGAATGTGCTGTTCACAGCCACACACCTCACATCTTCCACCCCATCGCAGTCGCATGTGTCGAACAAAACAATTCTTCTTCGCATATTTTATTTTATTCCACTTCCTTATGTAGGAATCCCGTAAAGCATTTATCCGTCTACTGATGGTGGATTTGTCTACATCATGTTCTCCATACTCGACGGTAAGTGCAAGTAATTCTCGAAATCCCTTATACCTGGCATTTGCGCATTTATAAACCGGTTTATCTCTGTTCCAAAGAACTTTGTGTGTTTCATATATGTGAATAAACTCTTTTATGTAGTCTTTACTAGCATACAATTTTGAATCCATACTTCCAAACTTAGTAGACTGTGCTGACTTTGAAGTTCGAGGTATGAGTGCCTCGGGAACTGTGGTAGGATTAGTAACAATATACAGTCTTTTATTCCTGGTGTCATAGGAGATTCCTTTTTTTTTTTTTATCCCCCCCCCCCCACATCAATCTGTCTACCTTCTTTTTTATTGTTTCTTCTTTTTTATCAATGGATACCTATATAGCCTCTTCTAAGTAAAAAAATAAACATTTCAAGCCATGAACTACAACTGGGATGATGTAGAAACCCTGTGGGTGGAATGGAAAGAATATTATGCCTCGTTCGATATGTGTATGAAATCGGTAAGTAGATAAAGGGAACAGTCTCATATTAACCAACTATATACACCACGATTGGCTAAATTTTACGAAAAAATAAACATTTTAGCTTATAACATTGTAATTGCCAACCACTTTAACCATTTGCCATCGTAATTTACAATGCAATACATATGTGATAATAACATTTTCATTTTCATTTTAAATTTTGATAGTATTTCTTTATATGGTGAGAAAACAATGTCAAAATCGAATTCAGGGGATGTAAATTATGATTCAGATGATCAAATCAGGCAAAAAACAACAGATTTGTTTGTGCCGGAAGACTCAGCCAATGTGGTGCTATGGCGAGACAGTGAACCTGTTTACGTCATTAAAAATTTTTAGCTGCTTATTCCAATAAATTTAAAATTTTGAATCTGTTCAAGCATGATGAAAACCAAATTAAAGAGTTTAAAGACGTTGCCACAGAGTTGAAGAGCATGTTAAAATACTTTAAAAAAAAAAAGACACAGCTTGTGGTGTTTTTTTATTAGTAACACACTCCCGGCTATAAATATGTGGACAGTTTCAGTAGCCAGCATAACAAAGCATGTGGTGAAGTGAGAAGGATGGCACCAGCTAGATCAAAGATGTTCTTTGCAGCAGTTTTACTGTTTTGCTTAACAAATATCTATGCGAAGAAATTGCCATTTTGTTTGCCGACATCAACTACAACAGAAGAGTCATCCATGGTGAAGGCAATTGATGGTCTTTAATTTTTGGTGCAGCAGAAGCAGGTCGTCAAAGAATAATTAGTTTGAACAAAGAGCAGAGACGATATTTCGAATCTGGTAAATTCCTATGGCAAGGGTAAAAAGTTATTTACAATGGATGATGGAAATGTATTTACTTTGCCATACTTTTTCTGCCTCTTAACTGAGAAGTTTTTTGACTATGGGCATCATATCAATTTTATTACCAATATTTGCTATTCTGTGGAAAAGTCTCGAACTCAAGACAATAAGTGGATGTGTACCAATTCGACAGAAAGAAAAGAAATTCGTATAAACATGTTCACTGGAGGAATATTAATGTAAAAACCGCTCTCTCTCTCTCTATATATATATATATATATATATATATATATATATATCTCTGTTTATATATATATATATATATATATATATATATAATATATATATATATATATATATATATATATAGTAAATTGTAGTGTATTGTATTGTATATGTAAATGTAACTTTTAATGCTTTTCTTTCTTTTTTGTTATATAAAACCCTAAATAAAAATATGGAAGGTTCGCATTGTCAAGTGTTTCAAATTTACTGACGATATTATACTATTTTATAACTCTGTTGAATGTATGTCGTATTACGCATAAATATGAGTTAAGAATTTTTCGCTGAGTTAAAATAAATTTGCATGCACGCCGATAAGAGAGAGTACACATAACTATATTTGTTATATACTTGAAGATTATTTACAATAAACCATTTGCTGTTTTTTTCTGCTAGCTATTTGCAAAGAAGAATTTTCCTCTGATATTTATAATAAACAGATTATAAAATAAGCGGTCAATAACCAACTAAACACTATCGTGTTTCTTCTGGATTGTATTTATATAAAAATATGATTTTTCACTCAATTATTTTCAAGACAAAGTAACTAAACTACCAAGAATTATTTACAGTTTAGCAGTACCTATTATGTGATGTACGAACTACATTACGGAAATTATTTTTTAAAGAGAAGAAGCAAAACAAATAACTTAGAATAACCTCCCTGGTACGTGCTGAAATCTGAAAAGGTGTACGTCATGTGATTGCCACAAACAAGTGTAAATTTGTCAACTCATCGGTAAATAATGTTTTACTGAACTACATAATATTAACAAGCAGGCACGACCTGGCATTTTGCATAATAATTATTATTTCCTTCACAGATACCTAGTTCAAAAATTATTATTTGTCACCAATGATGTGAGATTATTCAAAAAATCTTTAAATTTTTTTTATTTTAATGAAATATAATATATTATAAAGAGTAAATTAGTTCATTCTACTCAAGTTAAAACAAGTTTGCTTATTGGAAAATGTTTCCTGAAGTAAAAAATATAAAAAAATATATATGTTTTCTTTATTACAATTAATTATTTGCCAACAGATAGTACTAGAAGTTTAACTACAAAGTATTAAAATAATTAAAATCGCATTCTTTTCTTCTAAACAAAGTAGATATCTTTACAAGAATATGTTTAATGAATTTGTCATTGTTTACTAAACATCCTATCTTTTTTTATAGTTAATGTACAATGGAAATTAATAAATACAAAAGGATATTCATTTCATTATATATATATATATATATATATATATATATATATATATATATATATATATATACACTACTATATAAATTTGTTTTGATAGTAAGGGTAATATACTCCTATTGTTATACAGACAATGAAAGCCATTATTAATATTCAGGGGAGAGAGAAGCTTTCCTTCTTGGGTGTGAATTAATTTTTAATAATTCATGTATCACTACATATTCGAATATTGTGACCACTTAGTTTATATTATACATTAAATGTTCGGATTTTTATTCCTTAACATCACGAATTCGACATTAATATGCATGTGTGTTGTTTGACAGAAAAACATAAAGCATATATTTATTTATTTATTTATATGTGTGTGTGTGTTTTTGTCCAGCTCTTAGCATTGACTGAAGTCATTTCTCCAGATTTCTCTGCCATGTAGGCAAATTTTAAAGAGGGAAAGGGAGGGAAATGAAATAGTGCACTCTGATTGGAATTAAATTATAATATTTTTTTTCCTTGGAATCAAACAACGGTGATTACAACACACACACTTATAGTTTTTCTCGAAAGTAAACAACTGTTGTTACAACACCAACAATTGTCATTATTTCTGGAAAGTAGATAACTGTGGTTACATCACACACTTTTGTGTGGCATAATAATCCAAGCCAATAATTGGATAAACTCCCCCCCCCCCTTTTCTGGCAACAACCAATCAGAGTACACTATTTCATTTCCCCGAACTTCCCCTCGTGTCGTTTAGCTTATATGGGGTCAGAATCTGAAAAAAGGAAATCAGTCAATGACGAGAGCTGAATGTGGAAACATCGCTCTTCATCCCAGGACAGCAGAAGGGGAAGGGGCATAAGTATAATAATAAATATTTGTTTTATTTTAACTTGTGCTCTAAGTAATGTAAATAATTTATTATTTTTATCACCCACAAATATATAACTAAAGCAACACTTCATTTATATTAAAAAAAAAAAAGATACTCGCTGGAGAACATCTTGCTTCATGCACCCGTTTACCATTATGATGGTACTTGTACCAGACTTGACACGTTATCCAACACTGCTAAGGTCGTTGTGTCAAAAAAGTCTAGGTATATCAGTATGTTAAGCTTTATGCTGCTGAAGAAACTCTCGCTCATACGCCCATTTACCATTGCGATGGTAATTGTACCAGACTTGACACATTATCCGACTCTACAAAGGTCTGTGTCCAAAGGAAGTCTAGGTATATCAGTATGTTAAGCTTGAGTAGATCGCTTTGTATGCTCTCCATCATTTCGATTATAGTATTTGTACCAGATGTTGGTATTGGTAATCCACCCCTACAAAGGGTGTTGGTGTCAGCAATCTAGTTATATTAGTACATTAAGCTTGAATCGATCTTTGGCTATATTTGGCTTGAGTTTTAAAATATGTAATAAAAGTTTATTTCAAAAGCCTGATTAACGTGATAAAAGAATCATGTATGTTATTTACATTGCTTGCTGTTGGATAAATACATATATGTGTGTATATATACGTGTGTGTGTGTGCACGCATGTGTGTTTGTGTTTTTAACAGAGTTCTGCCAATAACTAGCCACTAATTGGCAAGAAAATTATGGAAATTGGAATATTAAGAAATAAATTTTTTTTTCATTTACAAAGGCATTACATTTTTCGAAGAAACAATAGAATATTGTAGGTTCTATCACATTTATCAAAATGTTTGTCTAATTCATCGCAATCTTCCTGGTAAAAATTATTAAACTTGGTTTCTGGAAACAAACTTTTATTATTTTCGTACCACATTTGTGTAAATAAATTCCTTAAGTCGCCTTTCCAACAACTTTTCATTGGCCATGCGTACCTTTACCATCGTAAAGAATTTCGAAGTGATGTGTGAATTCAGCACGCATTCATGATATTTTGAGTTGACGTACGAAGGCTTGGTCATGGAAATGGACCTGTTTGTTTTGTAAAAAAATTTATTAATTAGTAGCATCGCATTGAGATGGTGAATTCCCAAAATATCTTGTCCTGATGCAAATTCTGGTACACATCGAGTCAATAATATGCCGCCCAATAGAGGGGTAACTTTGCTGTGATTACCAAGCTCCACCTTGTCGACCAAGTGGTCGACTAACAGGTTATTGGGATTGAACTGAACGTATTGGAAACTTTTCATGATGGGAAGTAATCGACCCACCACGGCCATGTCCACGACTGAAAGCATTTTCTGTTGGGTAATTATAGGTTTAGCATTCATTGGTAATTCGACGACTTGTTTGAGTACATGAACTTTGCGAGCATACATCCAGTGTTACAAAACACTTTGAAGCAGCTGGCGTTGAATGAGTCAAACTCGTCGATGCATACACACGTGTTGTGACTCAGGGCACCTGATAGGGTATCGTAATCATTGTGTGGGATCTTGGCCGAATCCAATGCGAGATGGCTCGGGATACCAGTGTTGTGTAGCTTCAAAAGAGTATCTAAAAGTATGTTTTTTCCCGCACCCATCTTACTGTAAAGTACCAGGGAATTCCGCAATTGATTACCTCGGAAATTTAAAGATGCCATAAACTTCATTAGATTGACTATCAACTCCATGTTTAATTCGCCATAAAAAATCATGGATGCAAATCTGATATACACGTGATCCAAGTATTTGGTGAGTAACAAGTCCTTTTGGATGTGGTTTGGTACTCTCTTGGATAGATGTTCAAGTATTTGTACTGATCGTAAAGTTCTTTGAGATGGTGCCACTCAATCTTTGGTTCAATGTGAACAGGAAAGTGAACTCGCAAAATTTTTACAAAATGATCATAGTAAATTAGCAAGGTACTTTACGTGATTCATGTACATGGGTTGGCGAACCTGTTCAATAACAAGTTGTTTCATATCATTGTAAATTTCTAAGCGATTTTCACATAAATATCGGAAAATAGGGCCATCCACATTTGAATTGTGAAACCCCATACGCAACAATCACGAAAAGATGATGAACACATTACATACGAATCAATCCTCGAACTCGGTCAACTCGATGGACGATTCGACTTGCCCTTCATCTCCAAACTTCAAGTTTTAAACCACAAATCATAAATTATCCTCACTGAGCGGCTCGTTTCCATCACCCATTGCGGACATTGATTTTGACAATGGCAATATTCGAAAACTGGACTCGGGACGATCTGGCTGTGACAATGCAGCATCTTTCAGCAAGGAAGCTCTAGCCGAAATTTTTTCAGTTTGTTTGGCATTATCCTCGGCAATGAGTTGTTTTCGCTTTACTCCCAAAAATTTCTCGATCATTGCATAAAAAGAATTTATAGATTGCGAAGTGTTGAACGGTGTGGTCGTTCTTTCATCGTCATCGTCAATTTTCGTACCACAATCATGCTCATCGTCCGAGTCTCCTTCTCTACCGCCAACCCCACATTTGTTTCTTATGTCATTCTTTAATAAATCACAAAACTGAAGAATATTTTTCGTGTCGAAAATAAAGTTGGCCAAACCGAGTAGTTTTGGCTTGTGTTGTCCAAAAATGGAATGTATAAATGGAGTAACTCGTTTCAGGTTCACCATGTATTTCTGAGTTAAAATATACAAGTACACAAACATCTTGAAGGCAATCGCCAATTAGGTGCCGGTAATAAGCTTTAAGTTTTCTACCAGTGTTGGAGGCCATTTGTAATTTAGAGTCAAATTATTGAGTGTAACCACATCTTCATCGATGTAGTCGAGGGGTTTTAAATCAGGTTCGATTGATCCTTACTGCTTTGCCACAATGCTTGAAAATATCGAGCAGAGTAAAATCACCATCAACTTGTTGTATTGCAACCGCGATAGGAAATGTGGTTATTTAAGGTAGATGTCGAAACACAGGTAATGAACATGAGGGAAATGGACCAGGGTGATTATCAGTTTTGGAATGTCGTATTGGTGCTTGATAGCCACTAGACATGTCAGGGAAGGCGAAGCTTTTTCAAATACTTTTAGTAATGGGTAAAACACATGCCATCACGAAATACTTGGTAACCTAGATGGTCGAGAACAGCCCCGTACTCTTGTATTTCGAGAATAATCGAAAACTTTCCATTGTCGTACAACAACACCAAGTTGCCACATCACCTCGTCAATAAAATGTCCGAAAAGAAAAAAATTAGTCGCCTTACAAACTGTCGCTGACGACAATTTCTTTTTTTATTCGAGGACGAATCCCCATTATCGCCACCACCGTTTCGACCATTGAATTCACCAAATATGACGTATTTGTACAGGTTGAACAGGTTTGTCCAGTTGAGAGGTCCTTCACATAAAGACGAAAGCAAAAAGTAAAGAACGTTGGTCTTGTAGAATCCCGCATAAAAGTAATTTATTACATTTTCGTGGATGAACCGACCACTCAAAATGAACTTTGCATACCAGTTCTGATCATCTTTATTAAATTTTTACTGTCGACATAGCGAACGAGCAATGACAACACGCTCGTCACATAAACGCGGTTCACCATCTCCGATAAAAAATGACGAACCAGTCGTAATTTAATTTAAATGTATCCGATGATGCAGATCCACATAACCGTTTTCGTGGAGGATAGTCTTCATCTCCGTCGTATTCACATTCACCACCATATTCTTCGTCTTTACTTCGTTTCAAACTATTTTTGGAATATTTTTGTTTATGCTGATCTTGCCATCGCCGTTGTTGCTTACCCAAAATCCACTTGTTCCGCCATTCATTTACTTCAACAATTATGTTAATGTTTTTAATTTCGATATTATTTGCTTTGCAGTAACACGTACCGAAACTGTAGGCCACGTGAAAAAAGTTTGAATATTTAGCCAATAAGCCATCAATGAGTGCATGCATGAAACTTTCCTTGTAATAATTAAAGTCAATGTCGAGTTGTCGTCGCCTCCTCGAAACGATCAATCACATACGATTAATATTTACTAAAGGGGTAAAATTCACGATCGTAAAAAGGAACCTGATGTTCAGCACTTCACAATGCGTACTCGGAAAAGATGACGTTGGATGAAATGTCCAGTTTTTCCACATTAAACAAAGTGTTCTCCATTTGGGTAGTCTCAGACTGAAAATTTTCCTCGATCGTGCTGACTCTATAAAATTCTTACATCTCAGTAATTACACTCTCATCGTCACTTCCACTTAGACTTTCAATTTTGTGAGTAATTTCTCCATCAACACACACAACGAAATACATAGCGATATATTCATAATCCAAACTGGTACTCGGTCGATCCAATGGATGACTTTACCCAACCTTCCTCATAATAACCAACAACGTCGTTTCCCATTTGCATCCGACGGTCATTTGCCACAATCGATTCCTCGTTATTTCGCATTTGCCAGATTGCCTGATTGATGAATGTGCATCGTCTGACGTATTCATCGGTCCAAGCGAGTTTTAAAGAAAAAAAATTCTCTCGATGAACTGCAAGTTATGGAAACTACGATCGCTTCGCCCTCCATGAAGGGATCCTAAAAGGATAAAAAAACACGAGCTCATACTTTTAGAGTCCATATATTGATGAGACCTAGTTTTTTGAAATGATCATACGTCCTCAGCCATTCGGGAACGTGATGTCGGACGATGGGCAAGGAACACTGTACCGGATTGTCCAACACAAACTTGGATGCCAACCCCTCGTTCGATTGCGAGTAGATGAGATGGCAAAAAAATACATGTGCACTAACAAAATCCATCACTATGGGTAGAATTAGGTGAACGTTGGCCTTTTCGGACAAATGTGTCACCAGACAAGACCCCTTGACGTAAAATTGAATGTGGTTGCAGTAATGTTCTCAACAAACTCAATCATACGATCGTGACAAATGAGGTTCTCTTCGTACGAGTCGAAATTGTGGTCCTTATCGACATCAAAGTCCAAGATTAAGCGTTGGTAAGACAAACTTTTTTTTGCACAACCAGCCCACAATTGTACTCTGCTCCGCGTTGTTTTTTTGCCGACCGATGAGCAAACATACACTTTAACAAAAGATTGTAACCAAAGGGCGGAATTTCCTGCAGGGTGATTTTACCGAGTTCACTGGATCCGACAATGGAGATGATTTTGTTTCGAACGTATTTGGTGTCATATCTACCGACGAGTTGCATTATTCTGCGATCCAGATTCGCATCGATGGTTACTCGGCCAATTTCCTTAATGTGTTTGATCATTTTCCTAATATGTTCCCACTCCTCGTCCATTTTACTCGAGTCAATAATCTTTTTTCGCAAAATAAGACGTATATCAAAATACTTACAAACAAGAACAGGACAAAAATGTTGATCGAAGCGGTATACAGGAAAAAATTGGGCCCTATTCTCTCGCCAGAAATGCAGAATACAAACGGTCGAGATAATTCCACAAGAATCCGTTGGTCTCGTACGAAAACATTGACGTTGTGTTTGACTTGAAGAAAAACAAATTATTTTTCGTCATATACAATGTTACACTGGTTAAAAAATACTTTTTTTTTATATTTTTTTTACAAAAGTTTTGGGGGAGGCGGAGGGGGAGAAATGAAACAACTATGTGTCACGAAAAAACGGAACTTTTTATATTTATTGAAAATACATTCATGATTAAAATTTTCATCATATATGCATATTACATTGCCACATTTTAAGCAGCTGAGAAAAGAACCTGTTCCAAAATAATACAATCCGAGTGATGATAAACGTTCTCTATTCTCCTGGTCATTTGTCGCCAATTCTCATTGTTTCGTTTGCGCTCTTCAAGTATTAATCTCATCAGCGATTCATCTCGATGTTCTTTTTCGAAAACAGTCTTTTCGCATTATCCTGCCAAAAATTAAATAGCCCTAATCTTTTTTCGTACATTAATCCTTGTAATTGTAACAGATAGTTTCTGATCGAAATTTGTAAATGATTTTTTACATGTTTATACGGAGATGATTCTGTACATCGTTGCAGAAAATCCAAGCATGTTTCCATAAAAAAAAATTTTCATGAAGAAAATGTAAATATACACGATTACCTGTTTGAAAAAAACACTTTTATAAATTTCGATAAATTTGCCCAGTTTCTCATGTCTCTAATGTTACTTACATTTACCATATTCACCACTGCTATCATCCCCCTCGCCACCCTCGTCGTTGTTGCTTTCAATTTCCCATCGCCAAGGGGTTTCGTTTACCGAAATAAGTGTTTTTTGTTTTTCCTCTCAGGCCAATAATCGTAATTTCAACTGCCGTTAGCAAAACTATCACCGCGGGGGTGTTATATATCTGTGAAATATGTTTCTCATCTTCGATCCTCGAATGAATTAATATCATTGTATAATCAAGCGGGAAGTTATTTTCCGCAAGTATTTTAAGCATTGATTTTTTTTTTCTGTATACATCGAAACACATGGAACACGGGATAGAAAAAATCAAATTTTTTAGTTAACTCTGACAAAGATGTGCGTAATTATCATTTCTATTGCGATTATTTTTGCCGGCCAACATTAAATGCAACCATATCCACATCAAAGCCGATTTCGAACTTCTACATCCCCTATGCATTTCGGGAATCATTAAAGTTTCGCAATATTCGGGTACGGTCACATCGAAGGCCGACCACTTGTTGAGAACGTCCATCACCATAGAGATGTTTTTTCGCACGTCGTTTGGATGGCGAACGTATTCATCTTCAATTATGTTTAAAATTTCCATCTATGCTATTTTTTTTCGTTTGTTATGCAACGAATCTAATAAACATTCAATTGCCAGTAAAAACATTCCATATGAATCTTCAATGTGTTGCAATAAGAACGCAGTGTTGCATTAAGTGTATAGTGCTGGAAAAATCAAAAATGTTTATGGCGATGTCACGAGCTCTTTGGCAAACTCGGGTTTTAGAAATGGCGAAAAAAAATTAATGAGTTATTCCATACATGATAAGGTTGGTGATTTTTTTGTAGTAATAAAACCTTTTTTCCACACTCTCGTATATATAGACGTCGGAAATCACAGAGCAGACATTAGTGAAGTTGCAGTGACTGCGAGAAGTTTCCAACTGATAACTACCTTGACTATTTCCAGCAACGAGGTAGTATTTCAACAAGATGTTTAACGAACGTGGAGCTGAACCTAAAGTATATCAATTACAGCCTTTAAATGGTAAACTTGAAGCTGAACCCATACAACGCTCTTCGAGAGACGACTGGAGACATTATCAACAAGTACAGCGTTCAACATGGAATACTGATAGTGACACTGATGATGAAGAAGGAGATGTACATTCGACTGATGAAGATGTAAAGGAAACACAAAAGTCTTATATAAAAGAAGAGAAAAAGTTTTATATAAAAGAAGAACAAGACTTTGATATAAAGGAAATGCTAAAATTTAGTTTAAAAAGGAAAAGACAAAGTAGTACCAACAGTAGTGATGGGTGTTCAGGATCTTCAAGCGACTCTTGTGAAGAGGACAAAAAACCTGCTCTGAGAAGAAAAAGGCCAGAAGAAAAACGTAAGCTGTTGGAAAATATTAATCTAGCTTCTGTTTAAGTTGTTGATTTTAAATTTGGCAGATATCATGGGGAAAAAATATCCATTGAAGTTTGGATATGCTACACAAGGAGGGTCAAACATGTTGTATATACCTAGACCCATTCCATACATACACGTGGTAAATAGTATGTCTAACGATCTCAAACAAAATCGCAATTTGTACATGAAAAAGCATGGAATACCTTGGGAAATTAACGAGAAAAACATCGAACTCAAAACAGTTCGTTCAATTTTGAAGGTAGCATGGATTAAATTTATAATTGTAGCAAACGAAGAGCAGGGTAGATATTTATGAAAGAAAATGAAAGTGCCCAGGAAGAAAATAATAATTTGCCACATGAGTGGTTCAAATGGACTTGGAAAAATTTTTCAATGCCAACACATAATTCGGTTGATTTGGGATTTAACTACTAAAGATTTGAAAAAAGCAATGGAAGATTGCAATAAATAATTTTTCTTTCTGTGCATAAACACGTGTGTTGCATATATGTATGTGTGTGTGTGTGTATATATATATATATATATATATATATATATATATATATATATATATATATATATATATATAAGGAAAATGCAAAAACTTATTTCATATCGAAATGGACATTGAACAAACACAATCACCCCAGGAGTGGGCCGAGTACTATAACGAGATGAGCTTCTGAAAAGAAGCTACCATAGAAAATTTGTCATAGCCAGAATTTCTCGAAAAATTCAATCAAGCAACAACTTTGAACGAAATTCCACTATTAAACTACATCAAAATGTCATAAATAAAATATCTACAGATGAAGTGGATTTTGATCTGGATAAAACTATGGTAATCGACATTCAATTTGGCGTTTATGCTGGTGAAAACGTTCCCCTTAGAATTTGGATGTGCTAACAAAAAGGGTATTTTCATAGCTCATGTTCAAAGACCAGTTCCATTATCACACCTACATACGAGTATGTTGGCTGATTTTGGGCAAAATTTGTACCTTTACCGGAAAATACACGGAATACCTTGGAAACCTCCACATAATGAACATTATCAGATGATGAACATTGAAACAATTCGCAAAATCGTAAACGAAAGTTGGATCTGACACATCGTCTTGAGAGGTGCTCAAAAAATAAACTTTCTGGTGCAGTTGGGAGTGCCTGCCGAAAAACTCGTAATAGCTACGAGGAAATGCAATAGCTACGAGGAAATTTCCCTTCGAATGTGAAACCTGTAGTTTTCATAATCCAAGTACATATAAACAAAGATGTTCTCTTGTAAATGCAGATTTTATTTGAAGCTATCTTGTAAGAAAATTTAATTCTCCGTAAAACAACTCTTGTTTAAAAAAGGAATAATTGTATTGTGAAAGTAAATCTGTTTTTGTATGTATATATGTAAATAAATATATTTTGTTTAATAAATGAATCAATGTATTTGTAAAATATATTTTATATATAAATAACTAAATGAAATAACTTAATTTTTTTTTTCATTATAAGTGAACCCACTTAAAAAATTAATGATTATTCATTTCAGTTATGCATTACAAATTTTAGCCATAAGAAAAAAAATTCAGATTACACTTATTTTAAAATTGGACAGTTTTCGTACGAATCTAAAAATTGTATTTTAAAAATTCGTTACAACGACCCACACAAATTAGCCCCATAAATATTTATAGATTTACCCACTTTTAGTACCGTTATATTCAACATGCTGATTCCCATAGTAGCCATCTTGTTTAATGTCGATCTAAGTTCATTGAATCGTTTAAAACGTGAAAACGATTACCGTGGGGTTATGTTGGTGTTTAATCCTATGGAAAAAAAATACAGTTTATCAAAATTATGTTATAATCCTTTTTGCATATGTCGCATTTTCGCAAATATTTATGAAAAATTTTCTATTTGCATCACAATCTCATCCCAAACCCTCAACTCCACCCTGATCATCGCCCAGACGCCCACAATCGCAAGATTCCAACCAAACACATACACTGGAACCTAAGATCACCTTTCCCGATATTCCCGCACCTCGCCCACAATCCCCACATCAACATCCTCTCTCGACAACAAACGTATTCGAGTCTGTTCCACAAACTCACATTGATGAAGAGTCGAATCACGGTGATGACGATGATGGCTGCCTGGCTGATGACCCAGAAGGGACGAGGGTAATTACTCACCATCTGACGGTTTCGATAAAGAAGAGAGGATGGGATTATTTTAATCGATCGTAAAATCCCCCCCCCCCCCCCGGGTCCTAAAACCATCGATGACAACTCTGAAAATCATTTACGCCAACCATTTAAACACATTCGTACAGTTAAATCAAACAAACAAAAAATCAGAGAGGAATACCAAGAACATAAACGATTACGTCTTCGAATTTCGCTCAGCGACGTTGACAGTTACCACAGTGATGAAATGTCTACATCTCCGCAAATGACAATACCTAAAATGAATGGTGATGACAATCAGGTAATGGTGGCATCCAACAATCAAAACTCTCCCAAAATCTGTCACAAACAAGAGGGAAATCGCATTCTAAACGATAATTTTGTGGATAAGATGTCGACTTCATCCTCTTCCGCCGCTGGGCCCATATCTACTCTAGGCTCGAATATTGATCGGGGTTTGCAGGATTTGTCAATTATGCCAAACGGTAAGATGGACACAATAGCATTTAATCCCGACTTATTTCCCGATACTTGAATCACCCAACTCGGTTATCCAGATAAAAAGAAGTTTAGGATATTCGCAGATAATTTATTTCTCGATACTTAAAATAGGAAACCCGGTGTATATGATAAATATTTAACCTTTTTGAAACACAACCTATATCCCGACCAAAATGACAGAGTGTTTGTATAGAATAAAGAAAACCTTTTGAATTCGCTAAGCTCCGAGCGTTATTTACAAGAACTAAATTTGTTGTGTAATGTGTACACAACATTTTTATCGAACGTACATGATACATATAAGTACGCGCTTGAAGTTTGCATTCTGGGTAACATTATCGAACGTTTACTTAATAAATAATTACAAAAAAAACACATATTTATATAATTATATAAGAACTTGATCATGCCAAACAAAAGAGACGAAGACGGCGTAGCCGTAGCAGGAGTAGATCTCCGAATCCTTTGCATAGCTTAGCATAGAAGATCATCGTCACCCATTCGACACAGACGGAGAAGACGAAGTACTAGTTTGAGTAAAAAGTTAAACAAGTTTAAAAAAACATAGAGTGGGTCAAGTAGTCGGAAATGGTTGCTACATAAGAGTAAAATATTTTCAGTTAATCGAGCAAAATTAATAATAATAAAAAAATTCGACTTTTTTTCCCTTACAACCAAACACACACACACACACGCACACTCACATACATACATACATATATATAATCACATAGGTACATATACTCTTCAATTTTCTTTATCACCAATTTGAAACAACATTTAATTTTCTGTAAATTAGGTATTTTTAATCATAAAATAATTATTGGAAAATTTCAAATGTGTGCTCAATGCATTCTTGGAATGGCCGTACATGTTTCTAGACGGTGAATTATACTCTAAATGTAGCAATTCCTTACTGTTGTGATGTTTCTTTCGAGGCAAGTTGAGTTGCCTCTTCAAATTTCTTTTTTGTACGCAAATTACATAATACGGAAAATCAAAATTGTTTTCATTAAATTTCAACACCAAGAAATTTGGTTTCAAACAGTTGGTTATTTTTTCTGTACTTTCTTTGGAGTTATTGGCGACGACAACCTCTTTTGCAGCTCGAGCCAATAATTCTCTCTTCATTACTTCCACATCGTTGGTTCTTTCTCCGAGTTGTTTTGTCAAATACTGGATGTGATCCTGAAACGTGCGTTGTTTACCCTTGCGAAATCACGGGAGAATGTGTTCGTAAATATAATCTTGAAAATTTTCCACAAAAGACATTTTAGAATTCATAATCAGTCTTTAAATACCCGGTTCGTTGATGAAGTAGGTGTGGGACTGCTCGTTGACAATCACAACTGAAGTTGTATTTGTTGCCAGTTCGTTGAAAGTTATTCTATATTTCTCTTTCGCGTTATCCGTACCTGTGTTTTCGTATCCCAATAATCCAGCAATTTTTTTTCTTTAAACCATATATAATTTTCTCTATCTAAGAGATTAACAATTTTGTAGTTGTTGTACAAGAAATTATGTTTTAAATGTAGCTGCATATATATTGCCCTACGCCCTCCTTATTTTACACTCGGAAAAAAAATATAAAAAAATTCATATATATATATATATATTATCTTACTTTACTTTAACTTTTTTCAAAAACGGATACATTGAAATAATGTTGTACACATCAAAGCTCGTAAATTTATTGTGTTTTGTCGGATCGTACATCATGCAATCTTTTCTTTAATTGTCGTATAAACCCAGCGTGTGACCTAATTCGTGAATGGGTGCCTGTTGGTAAAAAGATAGGACAATTTATTACCTTTGTCAAAACATATGCTTTTGTAGGGAGGTAGGGATGCATGTACGCATATTGGACCTTCGCCATCGAATGGGTCTCCAACTCCGTGGTCCCGGCTGGCGAATTGAATAATGCCGACGTTGGAATTGTTTCTATCAGTGTACACAAAGATTTCAGTTTCAAATTGCCGATTTAACTCTTGGAAATTCTTGTGTGCTTTTCAAACTGATTGTTTATTGAGATACGAAGGTATTGTGGGAAATAATATTCGTAATTTAATATTAAATTCATTTTCGCTTCTCTTGTAAATTTCTAGTATTAAGTATCGCATCTATGTGGGAAAGTAATTTAAAACTACAACGACCCTGGTTATCTATATTAATAATAAAAGTATATATAAATACATGCATTTTTTAAATTATTATTATTGTTGATATTTTGAATTTCATGAAAGTTTGTCAGGAAATTAATCTGGGTTGATGGGAAACATCTCGGTACATGTGGTTTAAATTCGGAAACACCCAATATCATATCGGAACTGCAGTTATAATTGTTTAATTTAAAACTGGATGTTGTCAGACCGCTCGTGACAATTCCATCCTTGCATGTGTACGGAGTTTGAGTCCCATCATCATTCCACACGAGTGGATAAGTCGAGATACATGCCCATTCAATTTCCAAAGGATCGGTGCTTTTCAACTCTCTGACTATTCTGTGTTTGGAATCATATGGAACAATGCTTGTGCTATGGGAAGAAGTTGTGGGTGATTGTTGAGTTATTGTTGTTGTTGTTACTGCGGCTGGTGTTTTTATTCCTGGAGTGCATATGTTTTCATCGCAATCGAAACTCATCTTTGATACATCACACAAAACTTGGCAAACTGACGAATCGACACAGTGAAACGATAGTGATAGACGATCGATCATCTTGTGAAACATGCCATTATTATTTTAAAAAATGTATGCTTGATTCAATCGCAATAGTTTTCGGGAATCATCCAATGTGTAGCGTGTATGCAAAGCGTAGCCACGGTGAGGGAAATACAAACACAAAAAAGTAAAATACATTTTTTCATTAAAGTCCCCCCCCCCCCCCCCCCCAAAAGTTGTTTTCCGTCAAACAGACTAAATATAGCGGAAATTTATCCCTATTAATTTTTCGACTATTATTACTTTCGCCTTTTTCGATAAGCTCGATTACAGTTTTAATTTCACCCGAATTCATGCCCCCCCCCCCCCCAATCGATTCGTTAGGTTCTTTGAAGTTGGTTTCCATTTCGCTCAATTCTTTCAACACAGGCTCGTCTAAAGTACCTTTGAGATAGTTTCCTTTTGGATTAATTCCTCCAATACAGGCTCGTTTAAAGTACTTTCCTCGAGTAATTACCGTGCTACTATTTCCTCGCTTTCGATTTTAGTTTCCGATTCGCTTTCACTGAAATATATTTCGACGGGTGTAGTTGTTGGCTTTCAATTTCCAAGAATGTGGTTTCGGGCTCGGTTATTTAGGAATTTAGTTCCTCTGTTACCGTTGTGGATTCGTCAGCAGGATTTACAAGTTCGATTTATTTCCATTTTCGCGTAAATTTAAATTAGTCTGTGTTACAACCGGTTCGTCAGAAATAATGGCTTCGGTTTCGGGTTCATTCAATTCGCTAATTTCGAGCAGCTTGTTCTCATCGACATGATATTCGCTGTAAGCAATGGCCAATACTGTGACTTTGTTAAAATTCTCACGATCATTATCTGTATTATGTAATTTACATTCAGCTTCGCT
The DNA here is from genome assembly GCA_029891345.1 of Dryococelus australis. Lineage (NCBI taxonomy): Eukaryota > Metazoa > Arthropoda > Insecta > Phasmatodea > Phasmatidae > Dryococelus > Dryococelus australis. Next base: position 174,615,262 of record CM056995.1, read on the forward strand.
GTTGTAATCACCAACATCTTTACCATTATTGCCAATATTTGCTTCTATCACGGCCATGTTTGGATCGAACAAATCCAACAATTGGCTGTTTTCCATGTGAAACTCGTCTCTAGTTTTTTCACCTTCGACCTTCCTAATCGTAGCAGTATTTTTCGAAACTTCGAAATAATCATTCGGGTTGACTGTCTCGTCTAATAATTTCGATTTTTCCGCATCATCAAAAGTTTCGTCAATATTCTTTAAAACTTGTATAAACACTTCGAGAATGGATTTTGTAAAGTGATAAATGATAAACACATAAATTGGCGAATTATTCGAAATGTCGTCAATTAAGTTGAAATCTCCTCCTCCACGACGAAGGTTTATCAGTGTTCGTTGAAACAAGGTTCCTGTCCTTGGGAAATTGTCTAGAAATTGAGTCACTGCCAAAATAATCCTGTTTATTATGAACGGGTGTTTATCCTGATCATGTAGAACCACTTGGTCTATAATTTTACGCAAGAGAAAAAGGACAAAATCTATAAATGAGTGTTGATTGATTACCTCTTTTAAAATCACGTACATTTCATGTGGTTTCTTTACATTGAATATATAATTTTTTGTCGATTTTGGTATGTAACGACAATTGAATATTTCTCCATCTTGTATATGATGCAAGAGTTAATTTTTTATTTCAGTGGAGTAGGAATCATCGGTTAAGTGGGATTTTTTTTGTGAATCTATAACAGTATCGATGTATTTGTTAATTTTTCTTTGTTTAGGGTCATGATTAGAAATACAAAAAAAACCAAATTTCATACAAAAAAAACGCACTTGACAAATGTATATTCTTTTTAAACAAAACATATTCAAAAACACACACATTTTCCATCACACAAAGTACATTGTGGGTGATACATCTTGAGAAAAGTACCGAGTCAACTGCATCCTTCAACTCCTCTACAAAATTTGGTATATGGTTTTCGAGGTCGTGGATCGAGTTGGTGAATAGGTATGGGGGTAGAAATTGACTGTGCAAAATCTTGTATTTTTCCACTCTTGAAACGTTAATGTCTATAATTCCTCGGCATTTTTTTGCACTACACTCAACGCACGCTTCTAAGGTACCCATCCTTCATACCAGTGTATTCCATGCACATGTAAAATCGAATTTTCGATGACTGATTTGGTCTTGTCACTGAAACAAGTTAGCTTACATGGAGGTCCAAAAATGTAGTGCTGTATGCGATTTGTTTCAATGTTGAAAATGGCCATCTCCTTTATGTAAAATAATTGAAGAATTTCAAAACCTTGAAAGTCAACAATGCAAATCGAGTGAACTTCATCGTCTAAAACAGAGACAGGAACATTGATGGCAGCGGTTGCAGCATCATCATCGCCACCCTCTCGATGGCCGGCGATCTCCATCGAGGAATTTGGCGAAGAGGATCTCTCCGTCTCTGATATAGGCGAAGGCAAATCATATACGTCGAGACACTGAGCATTGTATCCACAAATAGAACAATGACAGAAGGCAGGTTGGAGGGTACAAGATCCATGTTTATCACACCTCGCCGACATGATGCTCTTCTCGACGACAGAGATTGGTTGACGAGGTTCCACTTGTTCCTGCAGTTATATGCCATTGAGTTGCCAGTAAGAGAAAAATTTATTTTATTTATTACTATTATATTTTAATTATATGTGAGTTGGTTGAGTAAAATTTGTTGAAGGTTGGTATTGTTCAACATTTGTTTATTTACGTAATTCAATGTGGACATTTTTTTTACCGTGCCCAAGTGCATTTTGAGCTACTCTCGGATCGACCACCCTTGCACGGACCAAGAAATTATTTCGCCAAGTCTGAAACAACACCCCCCAACGGGCCTCACTCCTGTTATTTTTTTGTACAAGCCAATGCAAATCAAATGGAGTTTTTCATATCGGGTGACAAAGAGTTTATTCAAGTTTTTTGTAAATAAAATGTGATGGATGATTCACAAATGCGTTCAATGTATGCGTATACTGAGAAGAAATACACATTATTTTTGTTTTTGTTTTTGTTTTAGTTTCAGTTTTTCACATTCAATCAGTTCGTTGACTTGACTCATCGTCAGGGACAAAATTTCGTTTTTTCGCCTACCGGTCTTGTACAGGAAATCAATTAAACGCATCAATACCACTGTCGATGAGTAGGGAGTGTTCGAGTCGTTTAGAAACTAGGTAAGCGCATTTTCCGCATATTTGTGTATTTTCTTTGCGTTATTCCAAGGCAAGAGTTTTGGACTTTGGTCAATTTGTAGATTGTTATTCTTTTTTCCTTTGACGGTGATGGGACTTCCGTCCCGTAAATACAAGATCTGCACATCGTAGTGGTTCAGTTTAGCCACTCGCCGATAAGCCGAAGTGATCATGAACATTTTAAAATGTTTTAGGTAGGAGCGATCTAGACGTTTCAGTTCGCTCACCAACATGTTGCAAACAACGGTGCACTACGCTCGAGTTTTTGGTAAAAACCAAAAATAAAATATGAAACTTAATCTTGGAAATCTGCCAAAATACCACCATTTTTCATGAAATTGATGTACTTTAAATGGGACCTGATGCATCGTTCACGTCCTCTTTCGTGAGTCTTGAAAAAATCAATGCATTCGAATTGATCAACATTTTTATCATACAATGATTGTAAAAGAATACATTTTTATCAATTGATGAACAATGTTTTTGGGTAGACTATCATAGTATCGTTTAAAGAGTGGATGAGTTATTTTCATCGGCACAAAATGTTTCTCTGACCAAATGTAGCCTAGTATCGTTAGATAAGTAATAAAATTGGCATATTTTCGATCAATATCTCTAATTTTATCGTAATATACGAAATAGACACATTTCTTCAGTTCTTTGTTCAATGAAAGTCGTGCCTATTGTTAAAATTTTTTGTTTTTTATTTTTGTTGGTTGTGATATATTTGTTTACCTGCTTTGGACACGAACTCCGTAATTTTCCCAAAGAGTTGGTAATTGCCGATTAATGTACGGTGTCTGTGTACGAATGACACATGAACCTGTGAAACATGTTGAAATTATTCATCACTTGTATAGTTACTCCGTACATGAGTTTCCCCGCCAATAGAGATGAAATATAGTCGTTACCCTCATCGTCAACATCCAAATCGACCCTATCGCCATTGCAGATATCAAGTTCGTTTGAAACATCACAGTTTAAAAACTGATTTAAAAAATCAACACCCCTTTATACCAGTCGTGGGTTTCCATCTGGAGCAGCATTTCCTTTATTGCCATATTTTTATTTGCATTTCCACTCGCAAAACTACACGCCTTTTTACTGTGCGAAGATGAGACGAGAGAGGAGGAGGTTTTACCCAATTTCAAGACTTTGGGTGTGATATTCATATTTCCACAGATATTCCGATATTGGGCCAGTTATTTATCCTTCCGTCGACAGCACAGTATTTCACAAAGAGTTTCGCGACACACAAATCTTGCGAGTCAGCTGAAAAGTCCACGCAGAGGAGATTGAGTTGCGTATTTAAAATCAACTACTTTAGATTTAGCAGGAACAGGTGTATGTGAATGACCTTATTCGTGCAAATGTCGCCAATGTTATTTTGATGAATGTTGTTGAGCGATTCGTCCACGACGGCATTTCGTTGAAAATACTGCTGCTGGAACACCGACAATCCAAATTCTTGCGGATTAAATAGATTGTAGGAATGATATTATACGGTATCTCATCGCTGATGTCGTTGGACCGTTTGGATTTTACAATTCAGCTCAAAAAGATAGGCTCGGGATGAAGATGTATCCAGCGAATGGTGACTAGAGATTTTTGGTTGGATGAGAGCGAAGCAAGTGTGAAAACTACGCAATAACTGCAAAGCTCCGTCCAAATCAATGTTCAACACTAAATGCAGGTCGTTAAAATAAGGCACGGTTACAAATCCCCTCGTTATATACCCTTCGACGATGACGTAAGATTTTACACATGCTTTTATTTTACTCGCGAAAATTTTTTTTGTTATTGCCGAAAAATTGTTACAGATGCTGTTTAGAATGTTTTGCGGATCGGTGCGTAAGAAACCGTCCCACAAATTAGTAGCCGAGGCCTTTGGCGAATCGTATATGATTTAAATTATCCTAGTCAAATCATTGTAATTTTCCACCGCATCGTTTTCTCGTTTCATATTTAAAGACTCTTCGAGAGCATCTTGCGAAAAACCAAACGAAGTGTTCAAAATCGGCGAATTGTTGGACGCGAGTGAAGCTGCATTGACGAAGGTTGCCATTTTTAAATTACTAATAAATAGAATTTGCATGCAATTCGGGATAATATATACTTTTTTTTTCGTATGTTAGTCGTTTACTTATAATTATATTGGTCAACATTTTCAAAATGTAAGGCATACCAATACTAATAAGACTTGAAAAAAATGTATATGTTTCCTTTTCCATTTCACAGCATCTTATTTTATAATTTTATGCAACACAATTAAAAAAACTATACAAATTTAGATGGTGTAAAATAAGTGTCGATTTATATACAGACTTCGCAACAATTGCTTAAAATTTTTAATAATTTGGTAAACAATTTGAATAATTTTGAAATTATACAGACAAACTCGTTTCAATTAAACTATGTAGCTGCTAATTATCGCATTAATTTCATAGATTCGCTCGTAAATGGTAACGATGACAAACTGGAGAAAAAAGGACGCGAAAAAACAACAATATTGTAAATATGTTACCGGTCTTCGGGGAAGCCATTAATATTTTATTGTCCACACCCTTCTCCCAACAATTGTATGTGGGATCTTTAGATCAGGATATAAATACAATGCATAGATGGCAAATTAATATCGCGTCTCCTTGGTATGGCACAATAAATTTTGGCTCAGAGGGAAAAATGTGTTTGATGAGAAACTCAAACATGAGAACCAAGATGGTAAATAAATGGAATAAAATAGGTAAAGGACACTTAAAAACATTTTTAACATTTGTTTTTTTATTTGACAATTTACAAACAACATAATTTAGTTCACTTTCAGCAACACAAGTCATATTTTTTTCAAGGGTGATAGTGGACTCTTTGTCTGCATTCGCATTTATGGAAAAATAAATTCACTTTCGACAGTCATCACGGCAATCTCGGCAGCTACATAAGGAACTATCCTTTGGAATTGGGTAGCAAAAATCTCCTTTATACTTCCCTTTTATGTGCAAGACAAATTTTGAATACAAATTACCCGATAGGGACCTATGGATAAGTTTGTTTAGTTCCGCAAGACTTTACCAGAGTGCTCTACGATCGACATTCCTTCACCCCCACCCCATCTCTCACTCACCACTTTCAACAACAAATCAGAGTACATTTACCATCCCCTCCCTTTCCCTTCCTTTCGGTTTGCCTATATGGCTGCGAGATCTGCAAGTGAAATGCTGCAACGTGAGTGGCATGTGAACTCAGGAGGAGGGGGGGGGGGGGAATCAACACCCAATAAGAGTACACCATTTACCCTCCCCGCCTTTCCCACCTTTCAGTTTGCAAGTTTTCTCCGAACTAAACATACCTTACATTGTCGCCCACACCTTGCGAGATAAATGAAGTTGAATTTTCGCCCCACTCCTAATTTGGTCAACCAATCAGAGTGCATTATTTCATTCCCCTCCCTTCCCCTCTTCCAAGTTTGTCTATATGGCGAGAAACCTGGAAAAAGGCTTTAGTCGACGGCGAGCGCTGGATAGAGACACATCAACCTTCCGCCTCTCCAGAACAGAAGAGAAATAAGGTAAGTACAAAAAGGTATGTTAATTAATATAAAGTATATATAGTTTATTCACGATAACTTCGGCCTTTTCTGAAGCCCTGCTAAATTTCTACTTTTGGTTACTGATTATGTATCCTTCCGCTACACGTAAACATAAACACTGCCATGTGACTTCTACTTTTATAACTGTTAAATGCATTAATTGCTCTTTACAGCTGTTCAAAGAATGCTGTCTTATTTCCTACGAATGTTCACAATTTAGGCCTATAACAATATTTAGGTCGGCTTTATAACTATTTGTTACACTCGATATAGCACGTTAAACATAATACACATCAATATTTAGCCACAATGGTATTTGTTACAACTGTGGTGGAAACAACAGTAATATTTAACCTGTTGTTATTAATATGCGTGTGAAATAAAAATTAAAACAAAGGGACAACCAGTCCAACGAAACGACACAGTAAATTCAAGCACGCAACTCGTGTCGCTTATTTATTGTATGTAGCATCGACAAATGTAAAAGATAGTGATGAACATACAAACACATAGGCCTACCCTAACATTTATTCTGCTAATATTTACATGCATTGGTACTTACTGGTTTGTTGGTTTATTTTATTATTTATTTAAATTTATCTGGTTGGGTATAGTATTGTTTTTGGGACTGTGGCACACATTCAAAACACAGAAACGTAAGCTCATTACACATATGTGTTTCAAACACCTAGAATGAAGGTACAACGTTATGATAAACAGATGTGGATATAAATAATTAACTTTGTGATAACATCAGTTCATGGTTAAAATGTATAAACTTTGCACATATTTGAAATCCACACACATCTGACCTGTGCGCAATGATTACAACACAGCCACCATAGACGGAAATGGCGGCTACGCACTTACACACGCGAAGATCACAAGACTCGTTACAGTATATTAATTATCCCTGTCCTGGAAACACATATTTATCACAACATTGTAACTTCCCTAGGATGTTTTTAAAAAATCGAGTACGAACTTGACGTTTCGTTCAGAAACACGCCGTGGCATTGTCATGTCGCCACACACCACTGGCAATCGTAAGGCACTATGAAAACAGCCCGCCTGCCACATTAGGACAAGCGCATGGCTAGGCCACGTCTGCCAACCTGCTGGATTTGTAAGTGTCGCGCAACGAGCTGTGTCGCACCATCGTATCTAAAATATGTCGTATCTAAATACCATATAATTCTTACTTCAAAAATTAAATCTTATTTCAGTTGTAAATTACAATCTCAAACATCATTATTGTTGCAGTAATTAGTATGAAATGTGCTGAAATAATAAAAATAAATAAATTATACCTTTCCTACACAGGTGGTACGATCTTCCCGAGAGAGAGAGAGAGAGAGAGAGGAGAGAGAGAGAGAGAGAGAGAGAGAGAGAGAGACAGAGAGACAGAGAGAACGAGAGAGACACGCTTTGCTTCGCTTATTATACCTTTATTCCGGATGGAAAAAAAACACCAGCTTACACATGGGAATTTGCGCGGATATTTTTAACTGCAGCAATGAAACGCGTTTCCATCAGTGCTATCTAACAATACAAATATATAAAATGATAACGTTTACCTTACAAATAGTATGCATAAAAACGAGATTAAAAAATATTGTAATTGTGAACTATTTCTTACCGGCCATTGCCAACACTTCGTTGCTCTCACTGTTGTTAATTCATGTTTAATACAAAATAAATATTACAAATTATATAATATACTAAGGTAAACTTTCATTTATTCAATAATACAGTACTCTAAAATTAATCACAGTATTAAATATTAGTGGAATACAAGTTATCGGAAAAACAGGTTGACATATTACGCGTAGGGTGATTTTTCAAAGGTTTGATTCCAAAAGGCAGAAGAAAGCGTGAATGGACTATAGTATATATATATATATATATATATATATATATAATATATATATATATATATATATATATATATATATATAATATATATATATATATAATATATATATATATATATATATATATATATATATATATATATATATATATATATTATATATATATAATATACATATATATATATATACATATATATATACATATATATATACATACATACATAATATAATATATAATATTCAAACTATATTATATATAAATAATATATATGTATACATATTATATATATGTATATATTATGTATGTGTGTATGCATTATTTCATTTCCCCTCCCTTCCCCTCTCCCAAGTTTGTCTATATGGAAGCGAAATCGTGGTGTACTCTGATTGGTTGTTGATTTCCCCAGCTCCTAATTTCAACTACCAATCACGTTGCAGCATGTCATTTCCCCTCCCTACTCCCCTCATTACAGTTGGCCAATATGGCGGAGAGATCTGGAAAAAAGAGTTTATTCGACAGAGAGAGCTGGATAGAGCAACATCAACCTTCCTTCTCTCCAGAATAGAAGAGAAATAAGGTAAGAGCAAAAATTTAAATTAATTAATATATACTATATTGTATATACATTATATACATATATACGCACATGTAAATACAATACATGTGTGTATGTATATGTGTATATCGTGCCCTCGTCGACCTGTTTCGCCTGCAATCTCTGCCGTATTTTCTCTTTCAAGTTTTCGCCATCGCATTGATTTTCGTACACGGTCGTCAATAGCATGAGAAATTGTACCATCAAGATCGGATCCAATCCCTTGGACATTGACACTTTAGGGAGATGGCGATTCATCACGTCGTAAAATTCAATCTCAAATTCACTTGTCGATTAATGCACGAACCTTTTCTTGGCCAGTAAATATGCCATTTCGAAATTTACATTACACTCATATCCTTCGAAAATGGTGCACAAAGAAAAGCTTGGTGGAATAAATCAGAATATCACCGATCGGAACTTGATCACCAATTAATTTGAATAAAATGTATGGTTCAAACTCACCCTAGTTTAGCAGATTGTTTATCTTCAAATCTAATTGTCTTTTCAGGCAGCGACCGTGAGGAACTCTGAACAATAATACGTTCTTTCCTGTGAAATTAATTCGCCTACATTGCATGCTCGTCACTCACAGAACACTGATTTGAGACAGAGAAAAAGAAAATGAAATCCCTTACTATATAACCCTGTTTTTTTTTTTGTAGAGGTTCCTTTCTTTTTTTTTAGTTTTTTTTTGTAAACACACGTGTGTGTATATATATCTGAACGAATCTCCTCCAACTCATCAGAAGATCATCATTAACCATGTCGGAAAGAGAAGATGTTCTCGAAAACTGATTCACCGCATCGTATATCATGTGACTGATTACTTCTATATTGATGGTAGCCAGCAATGGATTTTTACACAAAGATTATCTCAACAACATTTTCGTCATCATAGCAGGACTGACAATCAATTTGGGTTCGATCATTCAAACACTAACATTGAATGTTTCGCGAAGACAGTTACTGTCTCCAATCTATTTGATTGGATTATGCATCGGTTGTTTGAAATTACTTATTTTACATCTCTGTGCAAGTTTCATATTTGGAAATAAAGTGATGTCTACAATCATCACGACGGTCTTTAGTTTGACTTGCTGTAACTTGATGTTTATCACTTTGCGAGTTTTTGCCCGACAAAAATAAGTTGTTTTTCTCGAAGGCACTTCGGGTGTGGGGAAGACTACAGTGTCTGCTCGATCGTTTGATTTTCTCCAGTTTCTGGTGGAATATCTCCCATACAAGAACAATAAAGAAAATAGCCTACTCTAATCGATATATATATATATATATACCATCTGCTTGGAAAACGAACTAATGTGCTACGTACAAACCCTGAAATAAAGTGAAGTGTTTCTAGACCGCTCTCCATACTCGCAGTTTGTGTATAGGTTGTTATTCGATTACAACGGCCAACACGCCGACCCGCATACGTTCAAACAAAATATGTTGCCCGTCTTACAACTTTGCGCTGAACGTTTACTTCACATACACAAAAAGGTTCCTGCATAAATATTCCATTTTGGGTTGCAAAGTCGAAATGAAATGGTGTCTCACCGCGGAAATTCCATTTACGAAGGAATTGATCAAGAGAAGAAATACATTTGAAATCACCAATGGGTTCAATTTGGATAGTTACATTTCTAATCAAAATTTCTTGTTTGCTTGGTTTGCTTCCCTGTTTAATGAAGAAGTCGTGTTTGTGAAAAAAAATATGTATGAAATGAATTGACAAAAATAAATGTATAGTTAAAACAATTTCTCCAAATCGTTGTTTGTCGAATTATCGCTGCCGCTCACACATTCCTCCAAATTGTTGTTTGCAGAATTTGCCATCTCCTTGTTCTCTTTTTGCTTAAGCCGTTGTATTCTTTCCACCCGAATTCTGTCGATGAATCCCTTTCCTTTCGCCAAAAGGAAAAGTTTCCATTCGGGATACCAAAAACCTTGTACTATCCAAGGAACGTCTTCATCTTCCCAGTGTATATTGTTTTTACCGCAATGAAAACAAGTCACTACATCACCGAAACCCATGTAAAAGAATCATGCATTACTTAGCAGTTTCGGGTCTTGAACTAGAGATGGAGGCCACTGTTTTATTTTAAACGTTTTTATTCGTGCTTCACACATATTGTATTCAGGATAGGCGTGTTGTTCTTTGTTGTTTTGAAAAAGTTAAAAAATGGCATCAACATCGACATCATGTCTGTGATGTAGATTTCACAAACATTTTTACTATCCTCGAAATTTGCAGTCATACTAGGATATATGTTATCCTTTATCAAGTTAACATACAGACATTCAATCGTCGAGTAATTATGAATGTGTTCTAACTAAGGATCATCTTATTTTTTCAAGTGATAATATTTGCGGCCGCAATAAAAGCAAATAACCGTATCGTTGTCCCCTGTGAAAAAGAAACCAGCTTGGCTAAGTTGTTTCGGTCGTTGTTTCATCGCCTTGGGCCAAAACTCGTACGTTGCCAACCGCAATTCAAACAAATTATATTCGGGATACCTCGAACCTATATATTCCACCATACCCGTCTCTTCGAAACATGCCGTTCGCATTCCCATAAACGCAGATTGCACGGCATTGGAGGGCCATTGCCCATGTTCGTGAAAAGCATACTCGAAACTAACCATAATTATTTTCTTCCTCTCTCTATTCCATCCAACTTTTTTCGTTGAGTATCCTTTTATATATATATATATATATGAAAACAGTTCACAAAGTATGCACCAAGTATTGCATGAATGATTCAGTGAATCGTTGCCTGGGAAATAACAAAGTCTTTGATTTATTTAAAATTCGTTTTTCATTTAAATACAAACCATCGTCTCTCAAAATCAAACCATTCCATTCAATGGCCGAGATAAACGAATTATGACCGAGTCGGGGAACCATGTGTGAATTCATACCCATTTGGTACATTTCCTTATCGATTTCGGCCTCGATTTCGTTCAAGGAAAGTTTCGATAAATTGATTTCATCTTTAAATTCGAGCGTACCATCGAGCGAAACCAATTTATCCAAGAGTCCCAGGTAGTGATGAGTGTTTCCTTTGGCGTCACTCAAAACGATGCGAATTACATTTCCGTCCAATAAACTCTGTGATTTCAACGATTTGAGAAATGGGAGTGATCCGTCGTGAAAATCATTAGTGATGCCATGTGCCAACTCGTAAGTTTTCTGGTTCTCCTTGCAAAGAAATGGTATGTTTTCCTCGAGCCGTATTTGAAATAAACAAAGAGACAAAAATTTTCCAAAATATCCGCAGTTGGTTCGACTAAGTCGTAAATGTGGGGCATGTCGACAATCAGTTTGTCTAATGCTTCGCGATTCGTGTCGTCATCGAACCATTTCAATGTGTAAATGTTCTGAAATGATTCGTATTATTGGTGAAACTCGTGTGTTTCGGGTAAGCTTCGTTTATGCATGTACAGAATATGAGCTTCAGTAAATTTCAACCACAGTTTATTAAAAGGAATGTAAATACTGTAAATGGGAGACATGTTGATTATAGCTTCCTCGACGGCGACCGCATCCGAAAACACGTACAATAATTCCGTATCTCCGTCGATGTCGGTATTCTGATTCTTCAGGATCAACGGCGAGAAAGCCACTCGATCGATGACGACGATCGAAGTGGGATGTATCAGTGGATCTCGTTTGAGTAAAATGACGCTATTCCATCCCAGATTGATGAATTTCTCCTTTTGTCCATGTACAACGTTGGTCAGGTCAAAGAGGACGATTCGAGAGATTTTCAGGTCGATGCCTAGCGATGTCATCCATGTGTGAGGAACGATGATCTTGTTTGGTCGTAGATCGGCTCGTGAGACGATTTGCTGCGCACACATTTTATTCGTGGTCACAGAAAATTCCCGCGCATCTGGCTCCTGCTACGTTGCAACATTGTCTTTGTCGACCCATTACAAAATGGAATGTCGAAAAACTTTTGAATCCCGACAAATGTTTACATAATGCAGCGAAAAATTTGCTCGTCCAAGGCGTAAATAGCATGTTCGTCAACCATGCACGACTCACCGACCTTGCACGATTCTAACAAGATTAAAAATACATATTTTTTCTTCCAGTTGGCATAAATTTGACTGTGCTGCCACATCTGTATCCGATCTATTAAATCGTGCTACCATTTTCCAGGGAATTCTGAAAACGATGCAATAAGGGAATCAAATGAATCCAGAATGGAATGGAATTTTTTTTTCGAAATGTACTGGTGATTCCCAATCATCTTGAACAGGATGACCAATACGGCCATTTCGTCAGTTTCCAGAATGTTATTAAACTTGGAAATTGATTCCTTCGAGTGCATTTTCAAGTTGGGAATAACAAAACAGCACAGATCATCGGAATTTTTTTAAATTGTTCAATGGCCCTGCGATTCGACCAGTGGCAAATGTATGGAAATTTTGTTTGTATGGCGTAAATACCAATATTGTTTTGCACCTCGACAAAAGCACAATTTTTTAAATTTTTCCTTAACCACCAACTGTTGAGGATACACATAATTTTTGTGCTGACAATTGGCCAGTTTTGTTTTTTTTTTTCTCGTTCCAGGGTAATGTCGGACACTTGGTACTTAATTTTATTGTATGTGTGAATTTCACCTGAGAAAGAAAGACTTATATACTCCATCTATTTTTTATTTTTTTATTCTTATTTTCTATTGTATGTGTATGTCACCCAAGAAAAAAAAGGCATATATGCTTTATTTAGTTGGTTTTTCATTTTTCATCCATCAAGTGAGACTCTCGAGACTCGAAAAAAACTTTCAAACAAAAAAGTGGAGGAAGTAAAAAAATTACACGAGGCAAAGTTGGCGATAGTCGGTCCTTTCATAGGTGACCCTAACGAACCTGCATCGAAAATCAGCTGAATGTTTATCAACTGAGTTATGTTTCTATAACGACACATCTCCAGTATAAGAAATGGTTCCGAAAAGTCAACCAAGTAGGTAATTTTGCCACGAAATTTGTTTTTAAATACACAATAATCATGTAGAACGTATTTGATATTTATCGTCTTACCGCAAGTAAAGAAAATTGTGTGAAAATTCAAGTCGGCTACCACCCAATGCCTTTTATCGATTTTTTTTTAACATCTGGGACACTAAAACATCCATCGAACACGAAAAACCACGGTGATCATTTTCAATGATATTGATTGAATACACGATAAGAGGAATAAAAATAATTATAATGCTTCGAGACTTGATGGAATTTATACACAATTTTCTTTTGGATGATGCGTCAAATGGACCGAGATGGGAGATGTTCTATATTTGCTAATTTTACCCTACAACACAATGATGGTGAATTTTACTCCCGAAAGACAAATCCAATAAAACCAACATGAATCGAGTAGTGGAAATTGACGACAAATGCGAGGGACAAAGGTTTGAGAAAAAACTATAAACCTGAAACCCTCGACTCCGTTAAAAATAGTAATTACCAACAGATGTGAAATTGATTACTTATTTGATAGTATAACACTCACGCCGTATTCGGAAGTACAAATCGTCAACATACTACTCGAATTGGGTATAATAAGAATATGAGTTTTAATATTTATAGTTTAGTTTTTTTTTAGTTTTGCCATAACAAAAAATGTATTTTTGATATTGCCGTGGTTTTTTTTATAAGTAGAGAAAACATTCTAGTGCTGTACAATTGTCATTCGTCACAAAGTGACTTGGTTGTTATGGCGATGATACCAACAACGATAGCGATGGCGGTAACATCAGCGATGGTTATGATAGGAATGTTTTTACTATCAAAAATGATAATGACCACTAATAATATGAACAACTAATCACGTTGAAGCATTTCATCCCCCCACCCCCCTCATTTTAGTTGGTCTATATGGCGGAGAGATCTGGAAAAAAGACTTCAGTATATACTCTTTCACAGATAGTCTCAGCACTCTGTTACACTCGAAATCATTTCGTAAAAATATTTGTGGGCTGGTGTAGATGTTCAATTCGTTGGCTCGACACACTGGTAATTCCAAGTTGGATTTTTTTTTTCCCACTGTTAATGAGGTCCGTGAGATTACCGCCGCCATAATTTCCTTTCTCATCGTTATTGATTTAGGATTTTCATTGTCATTTTTGAGGATGTTCATTAAAGGAATTTGGAACAGATTTTTCCACCCAACCTCTGACATTTGCCGTCAAACAAAAACCGTTCTTCACGGGTCTCACCTTGTCGGTAAACATGACAAAAATGTGATATTTCCAACAAGTACCGTTATCGTACCAGTACAGATCTAATCGGTTAAAGTCGACCGAGCATTCACTGCCAGAACACTGTGTGTTTCCTCGACGAATTCACAACAGGTGGCAAAAACAAACTTTCCTTTTTTTCAACACATCCTCGTGGAATCTGAAGGAATTCAATCGGCCTAGATTCGCTGTTATTTACAGATGTTTACAAGAAATTAAATATGTGTGTTTTAGTGATTCGATGACAATAGACAGCTTCGTTTGAGTGTCTTCACCTTTGAAAATTTCATGGCTTGTTTTTTTTTTATGGTGATTGCATAATTTACATACGAGTGTGTTGGTTTCAAACTCGTCTCCCCTCTAAGTTTGAGCGGCGACATTTATGTACTAATGATTACTTACACTTGATGTGTAAATCTATAGGAATTTTCAGAGTCAGTAACTGTTGGACCAATTCCGAATCGATGGCTTTGCTGTTACTCGAGCGCCCCGATGCCTTCAACATGATAGATCCAACTGCGAGAACTGTCAAATGATCATCCTGGTTTTCTAGCTTTTCAGTTTTACACGATTTTTTTTCTCGATAGAACCACATCTTTCAAGGTTTTTTTTTTTCGTTTTCGTTTGCACGAACCATTTTCCTCACTGCTATGATGGGCATGGGTGGAATCTTCCAGTGATGATGGCTGGGGTGTTGATGGTGACGACACCTCATCTTTTTTATGGGATGCTTTTTTTTTTTTACGGGTTCGCCAACGACGGCGGTTTTGACTTGAACCTCTCTAGCGGTTTTCTACGCACCAGCCTCCATAGTTGTCTCTGTTGTCTCTGATACAGTTGCTGTCGTCTCTTTCGACATGGCAACCTTTATCACTTCCAGAAACCGGTCTCGTCGTTAACTCAAACATCGTTCCAATTTAACGACTTTCTGTTCTAGGTTATCGAGATCCATTTACGACAGATAACTAATATTTGGAGTTTGTCGTTGCGTGTTTTCTTATATACAAGTACGTATTGAAAAAAAAATATATGTACTTTTTTCCCACTTTTTGTTTTCGCCTTTTTTTGCCCCTTCACAGAAAGGAAGACATTTTATCATTGTGTTTTAGGTATAATTTGTTGTAGGTACTGGTGGTAGGAATCCCATCGTGATCGGTCGTCAACTTCTCTATGGGGCATGGAATCGGTCGATGTCCTTTCGACGAGATGGATATTTGGGTAAAGAAATTGGGGTTTCGTTGTAAAGATGAGTGAATAAGTTGCATTTTCGCTTTGTTGGTTTTCAAATAGGGTGCTGACCAAGTCCTCTTCGCGGCAGAAAAGATTTAAGTAGTGCTTAAATTCCTTGTTTGAGCACAAGTATGAAATCTGGGGCAGAACAGATTAATCATCCCTCAACTTGAAATTGGCCGTTTTATTGATGCATTGGAAAAAGTTTCAACATTTCGACGTTAATTCGTTCCGCGTCGTGCATGTCGCTGTCAAAGGGAACCAACGCGATTATGGATTTTCGTATCTTGGAAATTAACTCTATCGAATCGAAATGGCAGTGGGTGACGTAGGGTGTGAAATGCCTGTACGAGACACCCGAATTGTAAAACGAACTCTTGTTTAGTATCAGGATTCGAGATGTGTGTGGAGAGAGTAGAATTTCCAAGTTTGATTGTCAATGTAATTGCACAAGTAATAACGTGCTGTATGCGAATGTGGCTCGAGTTCCACAAAATTGCAGTTGACAAACACAATGTCCAAGTAATCGTCGAAAATTGTATCGAGGGGGAGGATAGCGGCGTATTTTGAAATTGCAATTTCACCGGAAAAAAAAGAGGGATTTTCTTTGTACAATTTCCAACAAGTGAGCCAACAAGAACATGCTTTCGTCTTCGTCGTTTTTATCGATGCATAAATTTGTATATATACAAATCATGGTCTTATCTCAAGAAGTATATATAAGGTATTACAAAAAAACACACACCTATGAAAAAAGTGTTAATGATACGGGAATGTTGAACATAAAAGGATTATTGTTTTATTGTATCGCCATCAAACTTGCAGAGAATAAATTTAACGACTCGGTTGTATGTTTTGGGCCTTCGTACTACATAGGAGTGGACGATTTCGAAGAGTGTTTAAAATTTTGTTTGCCAAACACATTTTTAATTACTGGTAATAAGATAATCAAGTGACGGAGTTCCAGATAGAATCGGAGCACTCTAATAAAGCGGTAAAAGGACTCGATGTTCTTTATGAAACAAAAGGCATAAACATCGGCTACAAAACTAAATTCATCAATTACTTTGAACTACACACCTTGTTGTGTCCATGGAAAATCACGAGCCCATCACTACAAAACTTGTACTTGCAGCAGCAAGTAAACTCTTATTATCACTATTACCTCTCGAAAAATGTTTTACCGAGAGATATTTCCAAGCCGATCGTGCAAAAAATTGAAACCTACCTCAAAAGCAGTTGGGATCCGGAACGAAAACAGAAACTCGCGGAAAACATAGACAATGTTTTTGTGTCCAATCACGAGAGATATATTCCCCACGTGTCATCGAATACCCCCGCGATGGCTGTTGAAAGCGAACGAAATTACTCTCCTTTCGAGAGCGATTGTAGAAATTGTTTACGCCAAGATGATGCCTACCGGTAACTGTGGTAATGATTTATAAAAAAAATAATTTTTATAAAAAATGGATTAGTATCGAGATAACCCACTTGTGTGTTTTGTAATCGACACTACCCCTCCCTCCACACTCCTACTTTAAATAACCAATAAAATTGCAGTATTTCATCTCCACTCTCTTCCCCTCGTTTCAGTTTGGCCTATATGGCCGCGAAATCTGGAAAAAAAAAAAAAAGAAGTGAGTCGAAGGCAAGAGCTGTATGTGGAAATTTCACTCCTCCTTCCAGAGCAGAAAAGGAATACAGAGTAAGTACAATAATATAATATAGTAAACATACCTTATAAATAATAATTATTAATATTATTATACTTATTCCTTATTCCTCTTCTGCTCTTGGAGGAGGAGCGATGTTTCCACGTTTCGCCAACATATAGCCAGAAACTGATAAGAGGGGAAGGGATGGGAAGTGAAATACTGCAATGTGATTGGTTGCTGGAAGTAGGAAAGGGGAAATGAATGTCGATTGTGGAGCCCTCTGGAGAAATCTCGCAGGCAATCGAATTTTAAAGGGAGCATTTGTGGGGCTTAGACCCTCAATGTCCATTTAAAGTAACCCTATTATGATGTTGTTTTGTAATGATGGTGGGGGGGGGGGGGGATAAGGGGAGTCAGAAAAACTTTTTAATTTATAATTAATAGAAAAAAATGGGAAAAAATAGTAATATCTAATATTTTTTGTGGTTCTATTTGTTCTATAATAAATTTTATTTCTTTATTAATTATAAATATAAAAATTAAATTTTAAAGGGAGGAACTTTTGGTGCACACCCAAATAGAATTTTGGAAAGAGCCCTTTTTCGGATTGAAGGTGTTAGTTGGAGCGGATGTCCGAAATAATTCCTTTAAAGTAACATGTTATGTTGGTTGATAGTGAAGGTGTTAATTTGGGGGTCAAGGGGAGTCAGATAAACTTTATATTGAAAATATTAAAAAAAATTTTTTTAAGGAATGACTTGTTGTGCACGCCCAAATTGAATTTATATATTGTACCAATTTTCCAGACAAAAAATTGAATTTAAAAAGGAGGCCTGTGAAGGGTCTATTAGTAAAAATCCAACAGTCAAAGTTTTCAAAATTCGAAAGCTAAAATGATCTCCTATCCAATGACATTGTAGGTGCAATGGTTGTTGCTTATATATATAGACAAATAGTTTACAAAATAAAATTTATACAATTATGTAATGAACTGTATTTTATTTTCTTTAATTATTTATTTTTTTGTTCGATCATTCGAATGATACTCTTGATAACATTGTATAAATTGAAATTCCTTTATTCTATCAATTAAACGATGGTGTTTATAACATCATGCACGTTGAAATTCTCAGCATCTGGATCGAATCTGATAAATGTGCAATTTAGCTTTTTCTCGGTGTGTTTTTTGTCATTCGATATCATATTTAATGTTTCTGTATTTGTGATTATATTCGTCGCATTCAACTGCAATTTTGTATCCAAGAAGTACAAATCTATTCGGTAATTATTGATTGAATATTGTAACTTGTAGTTCAGATGTCTGAAACAATTCACAATTATGCTGATGTAATCTTGTTCCTTTGTTCTCGAAACGAGATTCAATTTCAAGTCGAATTCTTTGATCAGTTTTCGTAGTAGGTATTTCGATGTGGGTATCCTCGAATTTTGTATCAATTAATTTAATCCTTTTTTATTGAAGAACATCGCCTGTTGTGGCTAATTAGAGGGGGGTTTACAGGTGAGCACCAATCCCTTCAAATCTGCCCATGTTCTTTTCCATTTTGGTTTGACCAAATTTAAAATTTCACTATGTGGTTTTTTATATCCGAGAAATGAAGCTATATCTTTCTCTTTGAACCATAATTTCTCATTACCGTTATTATCGACGACCACAAAAATCCAAAAGTGAAAATTCTTATTTCTCGACAACTGAAGAGTCCTTATAACCAACGACATTTTGCTTGAAATGGTTTTATGAACTTATGTTTTTAATTCCTTTTAAAAACAGGGGCTTTTATATCAATTGGTATTTGACAACGAATTTAGAGTACATGTATTTTCAAAATTATTTGTATTAAAGTAAAATTCTTGAATTTTCTTCATTTTCTCCCTTTCATTTAGTATGATTTGTATCAAATTATTTTTTGTGCTTTTATATTTATTCTTGTATGCATAACCTTTAATTTTGAATTCTTTAGCAATTTGTTTCGTTTCTGAAAATTCTAAGTCTTCTAAATTCTTTGGAATTGTTTTTTCTGAAATAAATTTAAAATTAACAATTTTTTCCATTAAAGTATCTCTGTTTAGATTATGTTTATTTATTTATTTTTAGTACTTTTCCAATAGCTTTTAATTTTTTTTAAATTTAATGCTTCAATTTCAGTTTTTTTATAAGTTATTGTTTTTACATCTGGATGGTTAGCTTCAACTTTGTCAATCCTCTCTACCAGTTCTCGTTTTCCTTTATAGGAATATCCTCTGATATTGAATTGTTTTGCCATTTCCCTCAATTCATTACATTTTTTATTATAAAGTTCTGTATTCTGGACATTATATTTCGTGAGTTCATATTCATTAGAATATCGAATCCAGATCTTTCCAATTTGCTTGTATTATTCCTCATGATTTATTATTTTAAAGTTGAATTTTTTGAGCCGTTTTCACCATACCTGTTAAATAATTCGACATCCGAAGAGATTTCCTGTCCAACGATGTTGCAGTTGTAATTGTTTTGTGAAAATCCCAATGACTTATATGTACAAATAAATAAAAATTATTGACTTTTGACTGTAACCTGTAATTGGTACCCTTTCAAAATTCAACTTTTATTATTTTTTTGTTAAAAATTGTTGTTGAATTCTAACCAGTTTACCATTACCATAATACGACAATTATGCCGTGAAGGGATAAGAAAATGCAAACAAAAAAAGCTTATTTTATAGGCCTAAGTGTTATTTTTACAGTTTTGGGATTAATGTTGGCCAACTCTGGTAATTTGACAAATGTAAGAGTAATACATGGTTTTGTTTTGATAGGTGTGGGAAATTTATTTAATCAATTACTACATATCGAGTAACTGAAAAAAAAATTTAATTTATAAACAAAATATAAAAATATTTTATTTACAAAAAAAATGCATTTGTGAAATATATAATATAGTTAAAGACAATGTGATTTTTTTGTCAGTTATCTTCAATTTTATTGAAGGGAATTTCTCCATCTTGCCACTCCAATCCACGGAAACTTTTCTTCAGTGGGCCCACGGATGAGGAGATTTGACCTGCAGCAATCCAGTCGAACTATCTCTTCTGTTCTGAACCCGCACCAAAAACTTCAAATGTAAAATATTTGATACATTTTATTTCAATTTCGTTGTTTTTGGAAATCCTCCCATTCCACTGCATTATCGCAGAACCTCAAACGCAATAATTTCGAATTTCTATCTGCACACATAAATCCACGGAAGTGTCTCCAACAATCTTAATGGCCTGCATTCCCATATATAGCTACCAGAATCTTAAATGATGGGCATTTGTAAGTTTTTTGCAAATCCACAATTTCGAGATAGTGATCGAATTTGCACAACTTCTTTAGCCATTGTATTTGATGTGAACCCGCAACAAATATATATTTGTTGTAATGGCTCCTTATCAATTGAAATACTTCCCTTTCAATTTCGTCATAGGCAATTTCGCATTCTTGACATGCCAATTGGTGAATATTTTCCTTCAGCCAATAGTTTGTCTTTTTACTTACATCATCCAAAGCAACCACGGATACGGAGATTTGAAGAGCCGCCTTTCGGTGAAACTATCAATGTTGGTGACCGCCAGTTCCTACAGCACATATTCGCCGTTGTTATCACGGAAGCCTTTCAGATTGCAAAAAATGTTGTATGTTGATACTTGCGAGTGTATCAAGTGCTGGCTCGAAAGTTCGTGATTTTTCTTGGCTGATGCCATATATATATATATATATATATATATATATATATATATATATATATATATATATATATATATATTATACACACACACACACACCCACCGTGGTCGTGATTTGTTTTTTTTTTATGCCTCATTTTTTATGCATCATTTTTTTCCGACATGAATCATATATAAAGGAAAAGTATTCCGATGCTGCTGTTAGTAATGATTGAAGGATTGGGAACCATTTTGCAAGACAGAGCCAAAAGTTAACTCCATCGAATATAGATTTTACGATAGCGACCAACAGAACACCGAATTTATACTGCTGAAACACCTCCCGGTAAATTTTCTAAACATGAACTTTCTACGACATTGGTTCATAAGCGTAAATAACTGCGAATGGCATCCTGGTATTCACGAAGTTGCCCAAATTTTTGTCGATTATTCCGGCGCGTATTGTGCTATAGTGGAAATTAGGGAATTTTGCAAGTTTTGCACATATCACTACTTTAAAAATTTGTTCGAACAAGATAAAGTTTATAATATTTTTACCAGCAACTGTGAATTAAGAGTCAGTTATTATTGGGAAAATACAACGTTATTTTTGGCCACATGTTGTCTCTTTTTATTTTTCATTACACATTCGTTTTTATTCATCATGATTTGTTGTAGTCTATTATTTTCATTTATGTTTCTCTTGATAAGAAAAATAATGTTACAATTACCAAATGCAAACACATAAAATATATATTGGCTGTGAAACCATGTATATATAAGGTCTATTCCCTCCCAGGGAGCATAACAGAATGGACACTCTCAAGTTCAAAAAATTTGTTTATTCTCACTACAAGAAGAACTGTATGTGTAGAAGCAACTCGAATAGAAACATTGATAAATACTTGGAGTTGATTACAAAGTTATTGCATACTTGGACATTGCCATTACATCTGACGGCTCTTCAAGAAGCATTTTTAATTAATATGTTGCACGATTATGAAAAAAAATGCGACATTGATGGGCGAGTGAGTTAACTGATAGATTCGTGCCAAGCATATATCAGATCGTATAACTCATTCAGTAATGTGTTGTAATTGATTTTTTTTTTTTCGTGTTCGGTACATAATAGTATTTTTTAAAGTCGACCAGTATGTCGTAACCACCCATATTCAAATTATGCAGCGAATCGTCTGTTAAAATGTACGGGCCTGTCGTTATCGGACATTGTTGGTGAACGATAAATACCAATTTAGTTTTTCTGTGCAACCCATCCAAAACTTTTGCAAATGTATTGGCTTGTGGACACTGTTCGATAAACATTTTCGCTTGCACCTCGTTGCCCGCCGTCTACAGCACCACTTTAAAGTATTTTGCCAAAGTCGCTATGAAATGATTGGCTCCATGAAATTCGTTTATACGTTCGTCTATTAAAGTGCCGTCTAAATCGATGACTGTGATGCCTTGCGCTCACCTTTTCTTTGTGAATTTTCTTCTTTTTTTTTTGCTATTTTATCGGCCAGTTCACGATCGTCTTTGTCTCCGCTGGCGATTCTCTGATTGCGAAATCCTTTTCTCATACCGCCGTATCTGGAATCGTCAACCACAACGGAATCTTCACAATCGCTTCTGATTTGTAAAGCAGAGTTAACATGTCTCTAACATTTAACAGGAAAAAAAACAATAAGGAAATATTAGGATTATTCACCAAAAAATAATGTACCCAGTATTATCAATCGATCGGCAATTATCAAAATTGTTGCCATCGGATAATACCGATAAAATTTTTGCTCACATTTTCCTCGGATTGTTGAACAATGTCAAAATCTTGGGAAATGTTCATCCGTACATATCGGGATCCTTATGTTACCTGATGTTTGCCAAGGCGGTTGTGAATTTCGACAAACGAGCATGTTTATCAACGACGATCGTGTTTTTTCCCTTCCATTTCACGAAATGAATTTCATGTGCGCGGAAATTTTTCAGTTGTTGGAATGTAGGTACAAGCAGTTGGAATTTAACCGGTGCGAGACATTTGCCTTCGATCAACTTCAACATATCGCAAAAAATATTTTTGGCAGCAGCGTACCATACCTCGAATGTCATTTCCACGTCCCCCACAATCGTCAACTGAAGATCGTCGAATGTTTCAGGGAACTCGTGGTGCAAGCAGTGCTCCGTTTACACGAAAACGTCTGGCTTTACGGAGATTATGCACCTTCTTCTAGAGTGAATGTGGTTCGATTCTTTAATGATTTTGACCGATAATTAGAAAAAATAATATGCTTGGTAAAAATTCTTTGCTCACTATCGAGCATTTGAATTGTGTGTTAAATAGTACAATGCCTTTTATTCAATCTTACACATCCGATGGCTGAGTTTTATACACACTGGATAAAAGCTAGAATGAGATCGTATGGAAATAGATTATTTTGAAAAAGGTTTGATAAGTATATCAAATATAAATTTAATTTATCTAGACTAGTTGATCTGCTCTGTTCCATCGATTTGTCGTGGTTCATTTAAATGGATGAATTTGGTAAAAGGGTCCAACTACCATCCGAAATAGAAGCAATCGAGTCTGAACTACAAAATCGAATTCTGGTAAATACATTAAAAAATACCTTTTATTATTTCTACCTTATTGCATGGGTGGTTATTTTGGCGATTTTGTGTTGAAGCAGCCGATATTAGCTGGTATATTTCAAATACATTGGCTTTGAAAGTAATCCATTGATTGTTTTCCCCTAAGAGAGAGTGTGTGAGAGAGAGAAATAAATGTATTGATGGATTCCTACATGATTAGCATCATTGTTCAAGCTGTATGATCGCTTGTAATATTGTTGGTGTATCTGTTTTTACTACATGCGAAACATCCAAAATACGAACTCGTGAAATCGGGTAAAGATTTGTTCAGGTTGAACCCAGTCAAAAATGAAAAACTTTAATTTGTAATTTTGTGTAAAACGAATAGATATTGCGAGAACAAAGTTTTTTCGACGGGCGCAGAGAATGCAAAAAGTTCGAAAATCGAGGTGAATTTTATCGGCAAAACACAACAGGAATGGAATTTCGAGAAACAAGAATGGTTCAAACGTAGTCACACGCAAACGCTTTCACCGAAACTCGTCAAAATCGGGACGGATTATAAAATCCAACTACGCGGTGATTTAAATCCCTTAAACTTTGCATCGATCTCCCAGAAACTGAGCATTTCCGAAGGCCCACAGTTGATGTACAGTGAGTGTAGTAATCCGAACCAAGTCGATTACTTAACGTACGAACAGTATTGCAACTTGATGAACATCGATGGTTCCAAATCCGCAAACAAAAACAAAACCTCGACGATATGTATATGAGATGCGGGCGTGATCGTAAATAGAATTTGTAAGTATGCCCAAAGAATATGATTTTGGATGGAACCACGTGCCGTATGAACAATTATGCGATGGAATGGGAAATTGGCAACATTTGGGTCGACAAATTGAACAAAATTAGATCTCCTTAGGCCGACAATACCTACATCGTTTATAATTATGGATTACCAGAAATCGTCAAATGTGAGCACGGACTTTCTAAAAGCCGAATAAACTGTCTACAACTCGAATGTTTGCAAAACGGAAATGGTTATATTGTGCATCCGTATACGATCAATGCCTTTTTTTGCCGAAATGGAGAGGTCGAACACTTTAAATAATGCACTCAAAAATTTAAATACTTATATTACGAATACGATAGATGTCGCCTGACTTATCCCTATGTCAATAAAGTTATCAATGTAGACACAAGCAGTTGTGAAAATCCCACTCTCAATGTCCTTCCCGTTTCCTGCAATTTTCCCGAATGCCCATCACTGCAGTTAAGGTTTAAAATAATGCGGGATACGAACAAATGGATTTTATCCACACAACACGGTAGGAATAAACTACAACCGGTCATTGAAAATCAAAACATCTTTCTCAAAAATGGCAAAATAGTGTGTCGAAGTGTAAGAATATTGATTCACAAAAAAAAAAAATTTGATTTTGGTAAAGTTCCTTTTGAAGAAAGTATAATTTCCGTTAAACCTAAGATAAAATTAGAATATAGGAAATACGTATTAGAATCAAAGTTGTATTTGGCTACTTTTTTGCAGGTGTTTTCTTGGTGGATTTTACGGGAATCATCGATGCCAAGAAAAAATTTTCTTCGATTTTATACAAGGAGTTTATAAAATACAAAAAATTTGTTACCAAAAAATATACGCGGAATTATAAAGACGGTGGAAGATGTCTATTTAATTGATTTTATTGTTGCGAGAAATACACAAGTTTTTAAAAAGTATTTTTAATTTGTTCCCAGTTGCCTCGAGGCAATGAGACGGTACCCGGACAAAAAATTTATTTACAACTTTCCTCGTTTATAAAATTATTAATCTTCGCACTTATTTCCCCAAAAGGGTAAATTATGTAGGGTATGCATTGGCTTTTTGATCAAATTCGATCGCGATTCTTATATTGTCGCATACTTCACTGATAATTTTCTTTTCGGCAGCCAATTTAAACAATGCATTTCAGCAAGAGAAAGGGCCGCTTTTACTTGACTGTTGTCGTATGTTCGTTCCATGAATTCTTTGCAAAAGTGAATACTATAAAATAATGCTTTTGGGTTAATGGCTTTACTATATTTTTGCCCCATTACTTTGCCAAATTGATGATGAATTCATCAGACAATGGGGCCGTTTGGTTCGACGATGGCGATGAATCGTTTTCTTCCCTCGTGGAAAATTGCAACTCGTCGGGTAATGTAGCGACTTGTGGATAAAGGGTTAAATTCCCCTAGGGAGGAACGTTTATTTGAATTTGAGTCATCGGGTCTCGAATTCGACTGGTGTGTTTACATCATTTATCCGAGTTGGATCATTTCCGTCACTTCTTCCCCGAGCCAACACATCTGCATTCGAAGTGATTGTATTGTGCGATCGTAAGGCATTGAACATTAAATCATCGAGTGATGTTTGTTGATTACAACACACAGGAGAGTTTTTAGGAAACTGGAAGGTTAAAAAATCTGATAGGTTGTAATCGGGCGAAATGTTTTGAATCGAAAATGGCAGAGTTGGAGATGTAGTTAATTCTCGTCGTTGTTGTTATAATTGGGGATTATCTGTCACCACTCTTTTTTAATGAGATAGAATTATTTGAGGTTTTACTTGCTGTGTGTTAAGATAGATCGAAGAGCCAACTTACAAATGTGGAATATGCGTCGAATTGAAGCTGGACTGTTCTACCGGCTGTGATTTAAAATGTTGTGGTGTATTCGCACTGATCGAATCCGCGACTTTTATTTGTTTGGTTGGCTGGTGTACTTTTCCATTTGAAAAATCAAACGTGAAATTTTCGTAGCCCGTTGATAAAAGAGGATTTATGGTATCAAAGTTACTCGATTCATTATTGTGCCCGTGGGATCGTTTGTGCACGAATTTTCGACTGATGCCTGCTTCTTGCACATGTCCGTGATTTTCAAAATGGTAATTGTCAATCACAGGAAATTACACTTTAAATAAATCTTGAACCTCGTGGCTATCGGCTTAGTAAAAATGATACACCAAAAGATTTTACAACACCGTCAAACCCATATCGAATGATTAAATTACGTTTCGAATTGCTGCCTGGTGATTGAAACTGAAAACTTGTATTTGGTATTTAGAAAGTAAAACATTTTCCCCATATATATATATAATATATATATATATATATATATATATATATATATATATATATATATATATATATATATATATATATATATATATTATATACTCGTCAAGTTTAAATTCCAGTGTTGGAAGTTGTTCTTTTAGAACTGTGTATTCAGCACTGCCACAACTTTGAAAGTTTCCGAATTTAGTGCCTGTTCGCTGAAAGCTCGTAGTTCACGACCACCATTATACTATCCAATCATTGTTTGTTCGGAAATATTTGTTGTTTCAACCAAAAGCATCCACTCATCGACTCTTGTCGAAGTTTTGCTGTGTGGGCGGCCTGGATTTCTAGTGTACCACTCTTGTACTTTTTCTAAAATATTTTGTTCGTTAGATATGTAATTTGGGCTAAGTTGGTTTTGCTCTGGTAATTGTTGTTGCTCGTCAAGTATGTAATTAATAGTTTATTGTTCTTGCTTTGGTAATTCTAGATGTTTATTGGGTATATAATTATTAGATACAACATTTGATGTGTATTGGTTTTGCTCTGGTAATTTCTGTTGTTCTTGTACGAGATTCTCGAATGAATAGTTGTTTGAAACATCTGATTGAAACACCATGTCAATGTTGAAAACGTGAGGTGTGTCAATTGCTAATAGTTCATTTAAATACATGGGTGATGTCTGAACCTAGTTCATTAACGGGGTTCTTTCATTTTGCGGTGGAGTATTTTGACGTTTTACTTCAAGAACATTGTTAGTGTTGTTGTGATAGCCGAATGCGAAATTCTCATTGCCCGTGAATTGTAGATGTTGTTCGCATTGGTCGATATCGTGCTTTCGCTTCACTAATTTTGTTCGACGAGCACCAGCTAACATGTAGTCATAATAGTCGACTTATTAATTCAACACTGGTGAAATATTCTTAAACAAATATCGCACATTATTAATATCGGGTTTATTTAAATTTATGAGGAAATTTTTCTTTATAACCTTTAGACCTAAATCGAAAGTTTTAAGGATGTTGTGAATCGCTAAATCAACATCAAAGGTGTGAATACGGATCTGGTCGTTATAAATAAGAACACTTTCCCCAACGATTTGGCCAGACATGATTTCCGTCCTTATATGAGGTATTATGGTAGCTTATAATTTTGAACATTTGTTTTCCCAACAGGAAGTATTTGAATGTGTCGAGTGTAATGACTATGACGAGGAAAAAATATATACTGATGACAAGAGCACATAACTCAAACTCATAGGTTAGATACATATACAAAATATATATATTTAAAAAAAACTTGTAAATAAATATTTTTTATTAATAATTTTTTATTAAACTTGAATGTTTGCATATACATTAGATACATCACAAGTTTTTTTATTCATCAGTTCGGGAAAAAACAAAGACTTTTTATAAAATCCATCGAACTGTTTCTTGAAGTAGTTGACAGATGCATTCTTGAACGTTTATTCACTCAATGGTAGAAATTCGTATTTGAGTTCGTTGACAACATACGTTTTGTTCTTTTCTAAATTGTCTGATATTATACGACAAAGTTCGTAGTCAATTTTTTTCCTGTTGTTGCATTTTTCCAAAGCTGCTTTCATAAATGCATCTAATGGAGATTGCCAAGGGGAGGCTAATTTAATGTGTTCGATGAACGAATGGGTGTTTAGTACAGGCTGTGCTTCGATGGATCCGTTCAGCCACATTTGAATAAGAGTATATGCAGTTAGGAGATTGTGTTGTTCAAGAATTCGACTGAACCGCTTTATATTTTCCAACACGTCTTCATATTTCGAATCGATGACGGATTTTATAATTTCCACATACTGATGACTGACCGCTCCATCATTCACCATTTCCGATTTTAGTCAGCCGAGCTCAGCTAAATGTATAGCTACTCGTTTCATAGCCACCGAGGAATTTAACACACAAGAAGAATCACCGACCGCCATTTTTGTTTGCGTGATGGTCGTATGGATTCCCGTCAAAATTTCCACGAATGGAGATATGTAATTTTTAATTTTATGCGCCAATTCTTCGCGACCATCATCTGGCTCTATTCGCATGCCGATGCGAGGAATGGAGATTTCAGTCGTAGGTGGATGTTGTTGTGGAGGGGAAGGAAAAGAGTTTAGGAGCTGAGAAGAAGATTGCTGGTTCATTACGAGAATGTGAGAATCGGGGCTCTGTGGTCTGAGTGGTTGAAGTTGCAACGATGAAAACAAGGTTTTTTGCTGTTGGTGTTGCATAAAGACAAAAAAGAATCTTACAAGTACTGCGGAAAACCCAATTAAAAAAAAAAACAATGAATGAAAATGTTCGCACCGTCGTAGAAGCCGGTCTGATTCAGTTTACATGTGCACCGAAAATCGCATTTGGCGAACACACAAACGCGGAGAAATTTTCTGAAATGCTGAACCGTGCGGAATTTTTTTCATCTTCGCTAGAAAAAACACAAATCACTTCGCAGAAAGGCGACAAACGTTTAAATGATATAGAGACTGCGCTCTTTGGTTTAGGTGGAGAATTTTCAAAAAATATTACGTAGCGGTAATCTATGCTGACTGAAAACCAATACACTATTTACAAATGGTGGGTGTACTTGGTACAAAAATTGGCAATTTTCAGATACGCGCTACTATTGAAAAATAGTCTCGAGCATTTAACGGCCCAGTTTGAAAATTTATTTCTGGGTTACTTTCGGAATCCCAAGAATGCGAGCGATTTATTTGGAGGAAAATCAAATTCGGAAATTACATCCGAGCTGGACCCCTGGTGAATCGAAACACAATTTTCTTTCAACGATGTACGTGGCCGCAACCAGTTAAAAGCGGAACTCAAAATTTTAATTTATGCACAGGTGTTTAACCCCCGATTCAAATTTATAATGTTTTTCGGTCCTCCGGGTACAAATAAGAGTACACTGGCCCACGCAATCGCATCCGAATGGAAAGCCAAACTACACCAACTCAACATCGGGCAGTTATCCTCGCCCACCATCGGTGATACCGAACGCAAATAAGCCCATTTGTTCAAGATGACCATCGAGAACCAGAATCAGCGATGCGTGATATTTCTGGACGAAATGGACGAGATAGTTTCGCTAAACTTGGCAATTCTACCCCATTAGCGAAGTGTGGCAATCACCCTACAAACCGGTCTCGAAGGAGGTGTTCAAATGAAAAATAATGTTTTAACTGTAGCTGCAACCAATTACAAAAAAATCAATAAGACCTACAATCCTCGACCGAACCCATACCTTTTACTTTATCAACTTGCCCTCGGAGGAAGAATGTCGCGGCACATTAATTGGTCTCTTGCAGTTGTTTAAGAATCACCCTCTTAAGGACTGGGATGAAGAATACCAACATCGGGTGATTGACAATATTTCTCTACCACAATATCTCACTTTTCGAAACGTCATGGCCATACATAATATGGCGAGATTGGAAAACTTTAAAGACGAGAAATTCCCGTTCGCGATCGTCGATCAATCTCTACTCGTACAGATAACAAAGGAAAATTACACAAGTCAACACATTTCGTATGAAGCGGTACTAAAAGTACCCGAAAATGCATACGAATCGACGGTGTTGACTTTGAATCTCGAAACCATCTACGAACTGTGCCAGAACAGCATCCTGAAAAAATGATCGAATTTTCTTCAGCCCAAACTTGGATAATTTAAACTAATCAATTGCTAGTACAAGAACAATGAATGAAGAAGAAGATAACAAATTTCAAAATGATGAGAAGTAAAAATCAAACATTTTTATTCATCATTGATTGTGTAAATTAAATATTTCTCAATCACATTTTCGACAAAAAAACTACCGACAGTAACTTGTAATTCGAAAGGTTTGCGTGCATTTGCAGTAGATACATTTCGGTGATTTTCCACCCGCACGTAGTCGAATATAATTTTTTTTCCTTGTTGAATATATAATGATAAATATTTTGCTGCAACGAGTACTTGTTTACTTGTGATGATAATACATTACATAGAGGTCCTAGTCCATAATCGCCGCGAGATTCTTCGAAATTCTTTGGTGAATGTTTCCAATCGATCATCACAAAATCACCTTGCTTGGACTTGAAAAGCATGTCGATAGTTCCACAAATAGCGAAATCAACATCTCGTACTCTGAGCTCCGATGCATAGGGTGTCCAGCCATTGGCTTGTCTAACATCATGGTTGAAATCTAAAAAATTGTGTAAACGTATCGTCTATCGCATCGGGTAGTTTTTGCTCGTTCGACTTGTAGTAATTTTCGATATTTGTATGTAGTTGAACTCTCAAATCAAAGGCTTCTCGACTGATTTTTTTTCTTCGATTGCAACTACCGGATCGTCATAGGTTCGGAAATCAGCGTGTGGCCCGATAGAAAACTTGGGCGAATTCGCGATGTAAGAGGCCATTTACTTTGACTGGAATTTTGGAAAGGTGTTTGAAACACATGTCAAAGCAGTGATAAAGGTTTTGCGTGGATCATTACCCACCGAATACTTGTGAGTTTTTTTTCCTCTAGAGAAACCAATTCGTACAAATCTCCCAGTTCTATATGCCCCAACAGTGTTATTCTCTTACGAAATGGAAACAATTAATGCGAAACAAATAGCCGCTCTTGTATCTTTATATACCCGTTTGCTTTTTTTGTAATTAATTTTTTTTTTTTTTCAGCACAACAAAGTGTAAAGAATATCCTTTTCCTCGTTTACAAAAGAATGTGGAAAAATATTAAAAAGTTTAAAAGTTTCCACAATTTCCATTCGCAACGAACACCAAACATGGTTCAATAGTAGCGCCAAAATAGTCTACAGTTTTCTGCGCGCATCATCTTGAGACACGCAATAAATGCAGTTTATAGAATACGGATTATGATTGTTAAACTTGAGTAGATCAGACATCGAAGAAGAGTACTTGAATAGGATAAAATCAAAATGCGCTGAACTTTCTAAAACTTGCGTGGATGACAAATCGCGACTTGATGAGTTGTGAATTGCGACAGACAACTTTATTCGAAGCAAGCAGATATTTTACACATCTCATACATATGTCAATTATGTCAACATTGTGGATTGCTGGACAAGATTGAAATTTAAATTGATGAATGTTTACCTTAAGAAATTCGACGAAATTAGTAACTATTACTTTGGCGATATGAACTGCATGAGTTTTTCAAATTCGAGGAAACGTTGAGGAAACAACTTAGGGACGAAGTCACGGACAAAAACACTGGAATATGCAAAGTATTAAACAAGAATTGAGTGTGAGATAACAACAATGTGTTGAAATCTAGCGTGTTCAATTCAAGATCGGTCAATAAATTTACATTAATGGGATTTAATATCCCGCGATCCATTTTGGTGAAGAGCGAAACTATCGGTCTGCCATTTGACATTATGCGTGCAAACCGCTCGTTGAAATCATCGATTCCTCCGAGCAGAGAATCCAACTCAGAGTTCAATTCAAAAGAACAGATGGGGTGCACAAAATTGAGCGGAAAATTGCGGTACCAGCGATACGCTTGCGAGATAAGATCCAAGTGTTTGTTTAATGTGGAATTATTAATTTTTTTTTGTTCACGGCAGCCACAACTGCTCGAGATTGATTGTGTGTTTTTTACCTCGACGCATAAAACTTTATCGTCACATAAATCCAAGTAACTATGGTTGGAAAACGTCCGACAACTGAGATGATTGACTTTGCACACTTTGAGTTCTCCATTGTCGTTTTTGTAGCGAATGCATCCGCGTATCGCCTTCCTGTACCTATCGATGTAGGCCGCCAGACCCGAAACACCGATGGTAGAGGGAAGTGTGTAACCGACAAGTTTTTTTTTTTTTTTTTGTGAGCTTGGGATCGGTCATGATTAGTTTTACAACATCATTTACAACATTCAATAAAGCCACTAATTCTAGTGGCTTTATTGAATGCCAGATTCAACGAGTTTTATTTTTTGGATCCAAGCTGAATTTTATGCAGCACATAACCCGGTCATTTTTTTTTATTTCGTACAATAAAACTTAACGCATTTTGTCATTGAGTTGGATGCTCGAATCGATTTGACCGAAAGCGGCATCAAACTGGCCTTTTTTGATCTTGCTCATAAATTCTCCAATCGTGGTGTTGTCAATTCTTAATGGTTTTTTACCATTTGCAATCATTTTCAAGCTATACAAAGATTGATTGTTAAAAATATTTTTGAAAACTAAATCTTTTGGTTAATTCGGGAGTAGTGAATGTCGAATCATTGCACGTTCACCCGCCTTGTCGGCATTACCTGCGAATTTAATTGGAGCCTACGGCAGTAAGATAGACTGCCAAGATACAATTAAAAATAATCAACATCTCAGTGATTGGTTCCACACAAGTTTTAATACTTGCTGTAAACAAGAGTCTGTTAATAATTAGTATTACTACCAATGTACATATTATTAGCTGTTTACTATTATTACATTTCGGCTTTAACAAATAATTTAAAGAAAACATTATTGATTATTTATAAAAAAAAATTCTTATATAACCCCCTTTATATATATATATATATATATATATATAATGTATATGTATATATATACATTTATGTAATAGTTATTGTTTTATAGTGTAAATTTCGATTTGGTAAAAGGAAACGTTAGTAAATTTATTCTAGTTTGGTCGGATCGCGAAACAGGAAAGGAACTGTTGGATGTTACTCGTACGAGTAATGTTACATCCCCGTCACTTTTCAGCACGATAACCTCCTCAACAATAACGGTCGATTACCGAATGGAATCGTTAAAGTTTCAGATTCACAATCTTCTTTATTGGTCAGCGAAACACATACCATCCAAAAAAAAATATCATAAAAACTTTTAATTGGTTATGCTTTCAAATTTGAAGAGATAAAAATTTTGTTTGATTTAGAGTTTTTAAGAATTCCTAGTTATCCTTTCGTCACTACAACAAGATCCTTACTGTCTCTGGTATTTTTCTACCATGCACCTAAAGAAGACCCCAACTATCCACCCATCGATGAATCGCCTGAAATCGTGGATGTAAAACCTATATTCGTGCGCTATGAATTTGATAATTTAGTCAATACCATTGTACCCAATAATAACAGATCCTGTTTTGCATTTTGTGGCATACTGCCATTTAGAACATTAAAAAAAATCCTACATGAGGTTAAATTATTTACACGTTAAATTCTCAAGATCTTGATACCTATATTGGGAAAATTTATCTCAATATCACCACAAAAATCGCATTGAAGTTACTGTTGGTAAGAAATTGTTCTTATGAAGAATATTATTCGTGTGCGCGCGAATGAGGCGTGTTGTCAATTTGGTGTAATGTTCTAGACTTACAGGCTGTTGACGAAGGACATATCAACAAATATGATTTCAAAACACATTTCATACCCCCGATGTTGACACGTCTCGATGGAAACAATCATCAACATCACAAATGCTCAATCCAAAAAATACAGGAGTATTTATTCATGACCTGGCTAAAAATATTGCCTACCCGATATCTTTGAATGAGAATCTCGTTAACAAGTATCGTTCATTGGTACCTAATTACTCTTTTGAAACATTTCAGTTCCGATATACTCCCGACATATATCTCAATTGCCATGTTGTCTACCATGATATAGTACAGCTCGATGAAGGATTTTTCCAGGATATCAATGGACAATGTGATTTATCGGCTATTACTGAAAAATCTCAATTAAATCCTTATGAAATCGTTTCCCACAACAAAGTCAAGTATCACACGAATTTTCGTTTTTCATGTCAGCCATTCTAGTCGTGAACATTGAAAATTCGCTCGTGTATGTACTTTTCAACTTGCAAAAAAAAATACACCATCGATACCTATGGTTACTTTAAAAAACAACTGGGACTATGTTTTACCGAAACCTTCTCTAAAGTTCCACCAACTCAGGAAAGAAAAAAAAAATTTACAGAATCACATTGTATTTAAAAATTGGAAAATCAAAAACGACTTGTATCAATTTCCGCACACTTCATGACTGCATATTCAAAAAACGAAATCAATAAAACAATCATATTGACAGCATCTCAATACTACCCTTACGTAAACCAAGCATACACCTTGAATTCCTTGATTAATTCATTGAGACAAATTGGAAGGAAAAATAAACTAGAAGACAATTACAACTATGAACTATTTGCAACAAATATGTGTACTCGAAGTGGTTTGGATTTTCTAATGCCTTGTGTTCGAGAACTCGATGCGGAAACAAGCTGGAGGTTGAAGCGAAAATCTTATTTTAATCAGTTTGCGTATGTGGTAAATGATTGCTTTTTAATTTTTTAGAAGATATTTATTTTGTTCGTTTGTGGAGAAAAGAAATCCTACCAAAGTAGAGTCTGATATACAAAGATTGTTTCTGGTTGAAATTGAAAAGAACAAAAATTACGATCGTAAACTATCATCCACCACCAAAGAATTGATATTCGATTTGATCAAATTTGAATCATTTTGGCAGTATTTAGCATATACGAAACATAAACCAAGAGAGACGTTAATGGCACAATTTAGAGCGATCGATACCCGAGTTTGGTTCGCGACTTACAGATCGAATATAGCACCGATTGAAAATACATTGGTTTATTCGCAAAAAAAAAAAAATATGAAAAAAATTGAAGACTTTATTTATCATGCACTTTTCTCGCTATCGTGTTACTTGAGCAAATGCCATCCTTATTTTCTAATCATTCAATGTCCTTTTGCCGACATTCACTTGTCGGAAGTCGAACAATCAGTGATGGCAAAGGCGATATATTTCCTTTACGGAGGTGTTTTGTTAATGTAAAAATAGGTGACGAACCACAAGAAAATAGAACTTTGGTAATGTTTGTAACACCGACGCATATATCGTTGTGTTTCGGGCAGAACCCTTCGAAACCCAATTTAGTAGATTCGTTTACTCAATCGTTTTTAATTCGAGCCAAGGTGCCAAAGAAAAAAAAAACGATGGTGAAGGTGGGGGTGGTGGTGGCAAAATAATATTACATGTTAATAAAATAATTTTATTGGATCCAAGAGTAGGTTTCATGTTTGCAAATGTGAATTTATAGTTTTACCATCACGATGATATAGAAAATGATGTGGAAAATGCTCTCGAACATACCATTAGCTCGTCTATAAAGTTGTTGAAAAATCATTGCGATGTGAAACAATATTCGAATAAAATATTAAATATCGAAGTGGTAAAAATACAAGTTTTATTTTGCACGAAACTAAACAATCTGATAGTTGCATAGACATTGTCATATTTCCCAATTAAAATAGGTATTCTGATTGGCCAAGATTTAAAATCGCAAGACAAACATGAATTGTTGTTGGTTTTCTTCGATAATTACCAATCCTGTTTGAATCCCTTAATTTCAGCACTAGTTCATTTGTGAATACAGTAGCTAAAAAATTACAAACTTTTAAATTATTTTTATTATAACCATTTTTTTTTAACATGAGATTCACAAATGAATTCCAAAAATCCGAGAGCAAGTGCACATCATGACGGGATGAACGTTATAATCGTCAGTACATGTGGTTTTTTTTAAATATTGTCCTGGTAATAGTTCCTGGACTGAAATCGCAACAAGATTTGAATATATGAGTGTTCAATTTCTTCCTTTTCTTCTTGTGGTGTAAATTGGACATCCTTTTTCGGTATGGGATAAGACCAATTTATGTTGCGAATAAAATCAAAGGTTTGGATGGTGTTGCAATTTTTTTTCACATTAGATTCGAGATCTAAGGTGCAATTTCCACGCAGTTCTTCCATCTTGTTTCCACTACCATCATCGAAGACGTAGAACCGACGGACGTTAACGTCTTCATTCACATATGCATCTACTTTGTCGTGAACACAGTTATTTCTCGGTATACCCTTCATCAGTACGTAAATCATCAAGTGAGCATCGCCGTAAACTTCATCGGCCATAAATTCAAGAGTAAGTTTGGGAAACTTGCTCTGGTTCCTGTGGTAAGTTCGAATGTATGCAGACTGGGATTTGTAGGCGTCCACCACCTCAGAACCCAATAAGAAAGCACTGTTGAAACCAACCATTGCCGGCACCGAATGATACACCAAACAATAGTCAGTGTGTATATATATATATATATATATATATATATATATATATATATATATATATATATATATATATATATATCTTTTACTGTGTATATATATAAAAATATTTTACTATGTGTGTATATATATATATATATATATATATATATATATATATATATATATATACAGTAAAAGATTTTTTTATTTTACTCTTGAAAAAAAAAAAAAACAAAATAATGGCTAGATAAAAGATTTATTTTATTTTACTCTTGAAAAAAAATACATGAAATGAAAAAAACTCTCTCTATATGTAAATACAACACCTCACTTTTAAAATATTTCAGTTCTTCTACGACCATGTACGGGGAATTCTAATTTTGCCGTAACTTAAATCCGTTCAACGACTGTGTAGAATACTTGACTTGTAAACATAATGTGACTTTATAGCCTTGTCTCAAAAATACAATTCTCAAATGCATACTGATTGGCATCTGTCACATATCTGCAATATATTTCCTGTGATGTTGGAATATGATTTGGATTTGACATTACACCATTATTATCGCAGTTATCGGGATGGAATCGAAATGACATCAACACCCTCGTCACCATGTTCATCACCACCATTGTTGTGCGAATGTGTGATGGAATACTGTATGATGAAAGATTTTGAAAAGAGTAGATTAAACGTGGAAGATTATTCGACGATAAATTCCCAAATTCACAGTTATTTCTTTGAAAATTGTCGTTTGTGTTGGGTTCCCTATATATTGACGAATAATCGCGAATTACCACACATTCGAGTGAGTTGAATACGCAGTCATCACTTTTGCATCAACAAATAGAGTTACACCCAAAAAAATAAAGGATATTGTTTCGAACTGATTTTGCCCGTGGGTAAAGAACAATACGAGTTTGCTCACCGTAATTCTGAAGGTGAAAACTTTGAAAATGATCTTGATTTGTGTACTTTACTCTCTTTTGAAGTGGATGATAAATACATTGTCTATGATCATCAATTTTTCGGGTACGTAATAAAACGATTTGTCGGCCATACCCGGCCCATTGATAGTTTCTCCAATAAACTAATTTTCTCCCCATCAATGTTGTTTATTCGGCTGGTCTTGTATGCATTCCACAATAATGAAGAACAGGCAAAAAAAAATTTTGCGACTGGCAATTGGTGCAAGCTCGTTTCCATGACGAATACGTACAAAATGAAAAAAAGAACAAATATCTCAAACTTGAACCATAAACTGTTGACTACTCAGATCGGCGATTGAGATTTCTTTGGGCTCGTCGTCAGACCTGTACCGAATAACACTGACACATCCACGATACCCACAGATTATTTGGGATTTTTGTGTCTTTTCAAAAAAAAATGTCGCCATCGATTCGTTCAATCGTGTTTAATCCCTAGTCTCGAACGTGAACCTGGCCATGAGTACCGATTCGTGTAGGATCGATAAACTGATTTCCAAACTGATTGCTAAAGGGTACTGGTTGCCGCTGGACGAATGCGATATAGCGGATATTGAAACAGTACTTTTACTGGTCACTTGTGCATGTTCAACTCTATATTTCCCTTGAATTATAAGTTGAATCCTAAAGTGAAAGTGAATAAACTACGCTTAAAGATTCGACGCTGGTTTGGTTTCATCGAGGTGCTTGTGTTTGAAGGTATATTTAACTTGAATCATTTTCAAGGTATGCCGTACAAGACATTTGTGGTCGAGGTGACGGGAAGAATATGCATCAAATCCGCATTCGAATTGACTGTGGACGGCGATTCGGAGCGTGTTTTGACTCTGGATAATTGTTTCGGACTGCACATCACAGAGCAAATATGATCCACATTCCAATATGGGGAAATGGCCAAGCTGTTCACGGCGACAAACTACTTGAAAACAAAACTAAACACAAAACCGCTTGTTCGTTTTTTTTGTTTTTTTTTTTTTAGCTCGGTATAGAAAACGTGGGCGTTGACCTGGACATTGCGGTCTTTACCAGTCATCCACAACTCACCGAATACGGGTATGCGATGAACGCCAATAAAGCTATTTCGACCTTACACAGACGTTTCCAGATGATTTTCAACCACGATTCCAAAACCAGATTTCGCATTCGCTTGAGTAAGGACTCGGTGCCCGTATTTCTACCATTTAATAAATCCGAGACAGCCTTTGTCCAAATGCACGTGTATTGTGGCGAAGTTCATTTGACCGAGTTACTGGAATATTTCAATAACCCACACTTTAACGTAAGTGTGTCGACAAACATGTACAGAATATCGTTGGCGGTTGACAACAACGACATTCTATCTCCGTGTACAAAAATTGAACGAATAAAGAGAGCGTGCATTTCGTGCATAATAATCGTCTCATTTTCGAGGTTGTTGTAGAGTCCCGGCATCGATTCTACGATGGTTTTAAATTGAGCAATGCGTCATCGCAAAAGGGAATAGCCGTGCCTATGCCCTTGAAAGATGATTATATCGATTGCAAGGCTTCGATCTACTTGGTTATTGGTCGATAGCCGATTATGCAATTGAAAGAAACGAGTATTAATTGAGAAGAAAGTTCCCAACAAATATATTTTGCGGCAAATCGTCGATGGCGGTGTTGATAAACATTGCATCTGATTGTAAGAGCATCAGTTTTGTGAAATTCGACAATTTGTCGATACACAACTTGCAGATGAATGGGTATAATGTTGCCATTTACAATATGCTCCAGCGAGCCTATTCGTCAACAGAAAGGTACAAGTGTTTGACAACAACAAACAAGCAACTGCTTCAACTGTTACTAAAGTTGAAAAAGAGCATGGAATTTACCACTACAAAAGATGTTTCTGGTAAAGTCAAGTTTGATATACACGAAAAAGATTTTACTTGTGCCAACATGAAAAAATTGGACGAGTTCATTTGATTTTCACTATTGTAATTAAAAAAAAATTAAATTTTTTATATAATGTATTTTTTATGTATATTTTTTAAGAAATTACATACGTTTTGGGATGTATTCGGAACATTGGTTGATTTTTCTTTTGACGATTGGTATTTTTAGCCCTTCCACCCCCATGTAGTTCAAACGCAAAACATCATTGCTTTGATGGAGTGGTTTGGAATTGATGATGGCCTGGACGTCTTTTGGATACCGATTGTCCAACTCGACATTTTCCATGTCGCCCAAATCGTGCCTGAGTCCAAATCCCGGACCATAAACCAAGTTTGAGTTGAAAATTTAGATGTTTCCCACGCATCCGAGCGCATTTATGTTGATATAGCATGAGCGGAGGTAGCTTAGGATTGTTAAAATGTCAAATATGGGAAACAGTGCCAAAGGAACCACATATTGTATCATTTTTTTGCCATCCTACATAACGACTTGTGTGTTTGGCAAAGAGGTCGTTATGTCATGGATACATTTATTTTGTTTGACCATGTACATATATAGATATTCCTGGTCGAAAAACATATTCACTTTAGCCTTCTCGATACATGCTAGATCCAAAACAGAAGCCCACGTTAATCCATGATCAATAACGTGTTTGGTAAAAACTTTGAGATTATCGGTACTGGCGATGTTTTCGGGATATGTAGAATACTCGAATAAAGTGGCCAATTTCGATGAATCGATAAATGTACAGTTGTTGTTGGCGAATAGATTCATGAAAGTTTTAGCCGAAGTTTTCAATAGTTGTCCGACAAGGGTGGGGTACAAGGGACATTGGCCGACCCAAATTATCGTCTTTGAGATGGGGTTTAATAAGGCTTTGTTGTATTTTCGAAATAAATTATAATCGACGTTGCAGGAATCTGACTTGCGAGTCTCGCACAATCCACCAATCAACAACTGTTCGCTAGCTGGTGTGTTTGCACTGCATCGTTCGTTATTCAAGAATTAAATAGGCATCAATTCCACATCGACGGAACTGTTACAACCATTACTGAGGTTAAGTTTTTGATGAATGTAAATGAGTGAATAATATTGATTAATGTCATTTGATTGATTGAGATTAATAGTATGATTTGATGAATGTGTACTGAGATTCAAAATTTATTCGAACTACCCTGAGCTTGAAGTTGACTCTGTGATTGCATTTTTATTATTTACTTATATATATATATTACACCTAGAAAAATACATAAGAAGTCCATATTCACCAGACCAACAAACTTAGATTATTCAACTGTTTTGAGAAATGTTTTTGAAAGACAAAAAATATCAACTTACTACGAATACTTGCTGCGAGTGCTGCAAATATTTTCTCATGTATATGTAGAAATTCGACAAGATGTAGAGTTACAAAGGGCTAACTTGGATTTTTTTGATTATTTCTATCAGGTTCGTCTTAAAGGAGGAAAACGATTCTGCGATGCATCTCGATGCAATCTGCATTATCCACGGGGAAAAACATGCACACCTCGAGATGTCCCTAAAATATTCAAGAGTGGTAATTCAGATGTGATTGTGTACCAAGGGGAATGTTTTGCAACCAAAGATTCCGAATCGAAATATCACCAATCAAATAACTATTGGAGCGACCGCTGCGATGCATATATGTTGGTTCATCAAGAAGCCTGCCTGTTGGGAATAGATGATTATTGCCACATAAAAGAAGGCACGATTATTCCGCACATGGTTTCGATGTCAATTCTTCGCCGCATGTGACAGAGATGGGCAATGAAACAATACACTTTCGTCTAAACTGGTATTATTACGATATTTTTATCATGTCTCTAGCGGCTGACAAATGCACAGACCATTTAGATAATAAAGTTATAGGCTTTTTCCATCAGAAATTACTTATACAAGATTATTGAATATAGTTTCATGGAATTGGTTCATGGAATCGATCAGTACAGTGTAAAGAGTCCGCAAGTACCACCAACGGGACAAATGCCCGATTACGTCGCGGAATGGAATAACTTCATCAATCACGAGGCATTCTGCATAAATCCAGACATTAAACTCAGCGACATGGGCATAATAGAAAAAACATAGAGACATTTATTTTGGACCACAGAGTATGGGGGAGGGTGTAGGCTTGTAGAACTTTTGATACTGACCCGCGATGTCGAATCCATATTTTCCGATAAAGATGCTCGGGTTCGAATCGGACCGCAAGCCGATTCGGTGCCATACTGCTTGAAATATATAGATAACGGTAAACGTCAAATCGACGAATGTCAAATACTCGGTTTAATGGGTGGTTTACCGACCAAATATCCCAATGATTTATCCAATAAAGAAGATATTTCCGACATAATTGCCAATATGATAACCTCTTGCATCCAAGGATTGTGTAGTACCGAGTTCCTACTGCAATTGTTTGGTGAGGTCGGTCTGAATATGGGAGTGCAAAGATATTGAATCGTCAGTGGGGAATTTATTTATTCAGAGCCTTGATGATAGAATTTGTTACGAGAGCTGTGATATCGACTGCTTTGAAAATGGTGAATGGTGAGATTCGCCGTTAGAGCATTTTCTGCAGTTTCTGGTTCTTGAGTGCCCATACTCGATGTTGTATTGATCATGACTGCAGTCGTCTATGTGTTTTTGATCATATTCGAGCCATTCGCCTTACAAAACCAACAAGGTCAAGATTGCGTAGATGATATATCAAAACTGGAATTGGAATTAAAACAAAAGATTTCGGGTTTTAGAACGATGGAATATACACCGATCATGTTCGTGATGATGTGGAAGAACGCACATGAAGGAGTTGTCGATATAGCGAATTATGTTTCTATCCAACCATCTTCTATCGATAATTATGCTGACACCGGTAAATTAGCGGCCTTTTTCAAAAAAAGATGCCATATTTAACCCACCTATTACGGGTATTCATCCTACTAAAGTACTAAAAGTTGACGATTTAAAAATATTATTGCAATTTCGTATACAATACTTACTGGCCCTCAAAGTCAACTCGAATTGATCTCGTATCGATTGGAACAATATGGGCGGCAATGATGATTATACGATGTTGTCAAATCAATTGAAAACTTTTAGTGCACAAAATCCAGATCAAGTTTTGGATTTTACACTCTACGCATCTATAATGAACTGTCGAATAAACATGAGCGATAGAGAATTGTATTTGCTGGGGGGTTTCGATAGTAATCTCGAGTATAACTGCTTTGTTCACCAAAAAACAATACATTTATTTATTGTATCTGTTATTTTATTAGTAATAGCGACTTTTATACAAATGTCTACCTTATATAAAAATTTATAATAGCTAAATTGAGAGACTTTCTTAATCGGCAATTGTTATTCATCACATGTGGGTAGAAGTAACAAGTCATTGTGTTCATCAGGTGAGTACTTTGTGTGATGTAATTGTTGATCCTTGGCTAATCTGAAAATCTCGCAAACTGTGTTTACATATACCTTTTTAGTTTTTTTCATACCATTCTTGATGATACCATCTTCTTTGCACGATAAAACATTTTTTGTCAGCCTATCGATGAAAGGGGCAATTGATTCATCGTCACCCTTATTTCCGTGTTTGTTATAAGTCATTTCGGTCGACTCTGCGATAATGTTGACATTTATTTTCGTAGCCATCTGGAGCGCTTTGGTGTGTTTCTTTACTTACACCAACTACAAGTTTGCTACAACACTCTGAATACCACACCATATATACCGAGAGAGAAGGAAAAATTATAAAAAAAATTAAAAAGATTCTTTTCCTTTTTTTTTCAATAATAACTTACATAAATTAATGCAATATATGCTAAAAATATCAATATGATTATGATCTTTATAATCGTCGTTATCTGTGTTATTTGCATAAATACAATAGTCATGATGGTCGGCAAAATCATATATTTTAAAAATGTCTGCCAATCGAAGGTGTTGTTTTGTAAATTTTCGTTTCCAAATTCCAGCTTCTCTTTACGGTCATCTTTAGTGTTTAAACTAGCAGTAGTAGTTTTAGTTTTCGAAACATTTGCATTTTCAATCAAATTGTTAGAAAAAGTATAACTTTTTTCAGCACCTGCTAATATATTACTGTTATTGAGTGCCTCCGAGCACAACACAACTTACTACCTCATCAAAAAGGTCAAAATTACGGTTTTCTTTTACCTGAGAATT
This sequence comes from Dryococelus australis, assembly GCA_029891345.1. Taxonomy (NCBI): domain Eukaryota; kingdom Metazoa; phylum Arthropoda; class Insecta; order Phasmatodea; family Phasmatidae; genus Dryococelus; species Dryococelus australis. The sequence goes on from CM056995.1 coordinate 174,659,275, forward strand.
GTTTTTAAAGTGAAAGGTGTTATTTGTAATACGTAAAATATCTTTTAAATCTTTGTCGTTTTCATACACGTATAAATTTATGTACAGCGGGTGGTCGTAAAGTTTTTTTTTCCAGGTTGAAGGATAAAAATTTTGTAATAAAATTTATTTTCATCATCTACGTACTCTATATGGGGTGCTAAAATACCCTTTTTACCGGAATGTACTAAATAGATAAAATGGTATGTTTTTTTAAGTTTTTCTATTTGAGTTTCCTCTTCTATTATTCGTATTGGATTAGTTTCTTTCAAATTAAAATATACTTTCGGCCGAATATTTCTATTGTTGTATTTCGATTTAGAAAAAAAACACACACACGCGCGCACACACACACACGCACTCTCTCTCTGTTGAAGTGTTACATTTTGCACAAATATTTACCCAAATAATTCCTAAAGGTGGTTCATATTCCTCAGACTCCCAACGTATAACCACAATGGATGGTCTATCATTTACGATATTAAAATTGGGAAAGTGATTGAAGGAATTGTAACAAACACACATCTGACTCGTTTTCGCCAACCTAATCAACTCTTGGTTGACTAGTTGGATATAAATTCAAAAGATATATCCTTTTAAACATGCAAGCCTATCTGTACCGCAAAATTTTGTATGCGAAATAGAAATAACATTTTCACCAGTAGGTAGTATGGGGTTCCTTGTCGAATCCACATACACCATAATTTTATCATTTATACCATGAAAACCATAGATGTAAATGCTATCCGAACTATTTCCTCTCTCAATATCTTTAATTATTTTATTCGAACTAGATACGCATAAATAATTCAAGATTTTATCATATTGATGGATTTCTTCTTAATATGCGTTTAATTTATATTTCTTCAGATCGGTAATGCTGGCAATTACAACTTTGTTATTGAAAGCAGTAGGATAACTTCTCACAAATCGCAAGGATGCTATCGAAATATCATGTATAAAGTAAATCGTTAGTATCTCATTGTCCAAATCTGTATTCAGCTGTACATTAAACTGGTTCGAATTTTGTTGATCACCACAATATACGTATGCTGCATCCCCACGATTATTGTTATGGGTTTTTGAGGTATTAAACTTGAACAACTCGCAATTTTCATCTATAAATTGTAAATTATCTACATATTATTCAGCAGTGAATTTCAAGTTTTTGGTATCGAAAACCAACTTCTTTGGAAGTGCTAGAATTTTTGTGGAATAAAATTTTTGTGTTTGCACCGTCCTCGAATTGCAAGCAATTGTTAAAAACTTCGGGGGAAGCATTTGAAATGATAACGAGGTTCATTTGAATATTTTCAACGACTTGGGAACAGTTGCTTTGGTTAAATAAATTGGCTAGATCTTTATTGAAAACGATACCGCTATCTCCCATGAATGAATTGATAATCTTCACCACTAGTGTGTATTTTCCATCAGGTATGGATTCCAAGTACTTGCTCAAATAATACAAATCAGATAAAATTGCTTCGAATAGTACTATTCAATGAAAATAGTGTTCGTGATTGTCATGCGTGTTGTCAATGGTTATTTTTCCCGGATCTTTATCCTCGCAAATGGCAGAAATTCTTGTAATACTAACAAAGGATGAGAGGTTTGCGACATAATGTCGACCATCAATCGCACTTTACATATATTCAGTATTTGATGGAAATTGTTCATTCACCGAAGGTTTATAAAGATGCTGTGACCATAAAATCATCATTGTTGTGGCATTCACATATATTTTTATGGTTTTCACTAATGACAAATCATAGTGTTTTATTCGACTTGGTCGTTTGGACAATCGCTTCGTTTTTGTTTCTGTTGTAGAGCAGGGATGTGTTTAGATCTCCTATAGAAATGTATTGATACTTGGAACTATTGGATGTGGTGCGCGAAACACCGGTAAGTTGTGTATTTAGTTGGTTTTCCTGGAAATTATCGTTTAGCCTAGCCGTCAAAACAAAAATGGGCATGTATTTGATCCATTGGCTTTTAACCGTGGCCAAATTCGTCACCAAAACGCGGACTAATATTTCGGAAACATTACGAAAAAGATGAAAATTAGAGAACGCGTAAGTATCGCAAAGTAATTGATTAACGCATCATTCGAGTTTAACGAATTTCGCATTTTTTGATAGCTATTACATGAACTTTCCTACGATCCACCAAATTTAATTCGTGGTTGTTTACTATGTGCCAATTCAAATCTACTGGTGAATAAACAGCTTCCCCGAGGATTCAAACATCCCCTCTTGACTATTTTGCTCGTAGTTATTTGGTTCGAACTAAAATATAACATTAGCCGTACTTACATCCAAACCCAAAATGTATGCCTTGTGTAAAATTAATTTGGAAAAACCAATTACTAATGTATTAGTGGAATGAGTGGAGGAATAAGAGGAGGACGAGGATGACGGGTAGGAAAACTGGAAACTTTGATCGTCGTTTAGTCGCGTAATAACAGTCATATTTTTTGGATGGCATATCATAAAATAATGTGTTTGAAAGAACAAACATTTCGTGCTGATATTGCACATTTGAAATGTACTTTTTGACCCTGAGTTTGTCAATCAGAGATACTGAATTTTTTTCGACTTGAAACAAAAAGGTAATGTTGTACTTGTTGATCAATTCCATCGCCTCTCATATTAAAAGCTCTGAAGCGGGTCGAATGAGTGCAAAATACTGGTATTTATTAGTATTCAAATTAGTATATTCAATTTCGTCATTCACCATGATAGTTTTGGTATTTCATATTCGATTGTAATTTTGTAATTTCAAAGAAGAATCTATAGTATAACTACGAGGGGGATAAATGTACGAATTGTTATCAGATGGAATATAAATAAGTCGATAATATTCTAGAGAGAAACGGTATCTGCATTATACAAAAAATCAAATGGTTTAGCGCAATTTTTGTTTAATGCACAAATAATGTGGTGTGGGTCATTTGCCAATAGGCCAATGTGTGAACGTTTAAAGTCGCATAATTTGTTTCCAAATTACATAAATATTGTGATATAATTAAAAATTTTGTTTAATACGTTTAATCTATATCCCCTTTTTCCCCGCCTCTTCTTGATATTAATTATCTTGGAAGTTTTCCCTCGAAGTTTAGAAAAAATGTGTAGTCTTTCGATGATGGTAAATTTGTAAACTGTAAATAAAGTTTTTATAATCGGTAAATTTTATCGTGTTAATAAGAAAAAAATGTTTCAAATATTTATTTGTTAGACTTTCTGAAATTGTAAAAGGCCCTTTTTTGACATTGGCACCACATAAATTGTTATTGTTTTGAAAACTCTACGAACTTCCCATATTTTAATTAAGAGTCTTATATACCAAAAAAAATATTACCTTTTTTTTGCAACACATACCTTTTTTATTTACACTATATCAAACTAAAAAAATATTGGTTTGTATTTTTATGGATTAAAAAATTAAAAAAATATACTATAAAAGGTTCAGTTTGTAAGTAACTTCGTTTATTATACCGGCAACATCCATGGTGAAAGGTTAAAAATATCACAATGGTCCCTTTATTTTTTGGCTGTTCCTCGAAAATCTCCTCGGCAAGAATAAAAAACCTATTTAACGGATCAATACCCTTGGAAAAATCGTCAAGTATAAATTACAAGTGAAGCATGGCCTTCCCACTAAACGAGACTGGAGTTTATGTTTTAGAGATGTGTTGAGTTGTAATGAAATGTGTTTATGGGCGCAACAAATTCCACATGAAAATCCCGACAAGTTAATTACTGTTGTATATTCATCGAATTCCGAACCGAAAGGTGTGGAAACAACGACAAATCTTACGTCGGCAAAGCTAATTCTTTCAATGGAACAAGAATTTGTTAAAACAACTTTATTTACATGGTTCGATGAGAATGATGGTGAGTTGGCTACACTTAAATACATAACGTTAAATGGTCCTTTCCGGTAAATCTACATTATTGCATAATTTTCTCGAAGAAAAAAAATACAGAATTTTTTACACGACCCTGCAACACACACTATTGTGAAATATTTGTTGACAGATGAAGCTAGCAAATGGTTTGACGTTATCAAGTCTCCTAATTCGGTTGACTAAATCTAGTTACTACGAACATGTGAAATTCATGCAGCTCTTGCCACTGATTGATCTTGATAAAATATCTACAGTGGTACAAGAATTGAGCATGTTTTCCGATATCGGAAACAACACGGCTTCGTTTTTTGTGGAATGCAACGACGACTATTCAGTTTCCTTCGACGCACCCATTGTTTTATTTGTTGACGAATACAGTATGATCAGCGCATGTCTAGCAAAATTTATAGCTGAATTTTTCCAAATGGTGAAGCACACTTTTAGTAAACAATTGATTGTATTTTGTGGCGATCAGTATCAACTAATGGCGTTTGTGAAAAACAAACCCAATGACATATCACTTATTCGCGAACTATGCAGTGATAATTTTTCCCTTGCCACACAGTTTAGGAACATGGATGCGGCATTGGAAGAAACTGCTTACACGTAATTTCGGCGTAGACAATCGTAACATGAGTTATTTCACTCTGGATTTTGAGCATCCGGTAGAGTTGTTGACAACTGTGATAGAGCCTAAAATCAAAAATTGCTTCATGTTTGGTACTCAACGCAAAAGAGATATGAACTGGGCGCAGGAAAACTTGGTAACGTTTCCCGGATTTCTTTTCTTTGCCTTTACAAATATCGAATAACACTATTTCTATTTAAGTTTGTCGATTGCTGTTCTTGCTAAAATAACAAAATTTCTATAGGAATATAGCTGCCGGTTTGACGTGACTGAGATGGACAAACAGAGCATTTTCAAAAATCGTCCCTGGTTCACTCAGATTTTCTTTTCAAACGAAAAAAAAAAAAAAAACATCGATAACAGAGAAGAATGAAAACCTCAAACCCGCCTCTTTGCCGCTAATCGTTGGTGTTCCCTACTGCAGTTTAATTCATGGTCATGGGGTGTGCATCGGTGAAGTTTTATATTATTTGGGACATGCTGGAGACAAAATACTCGCGTGTGACGAGGAAAAAAAACAACCTCTTTCTGATACCAAAATGTTTCTTCGAGTTGAATCTCTATATGATGGATAGATTTACCTTTCAACATGCATGCGAAGCTAAGAACAGTAAACCTTTGTTATATGGTTTCCCCATTTAAAACGACGTATGGAAATACAGTTCAGAGCAGTATAGGATTAACAATTGATAATAACATTTATGCAAATTTGACAGGATATACGCTAGAAGAAATTTATGTAGTCTTATCCAGAACAACAAACAAGAATAAATTGATATTTATTCAAGTGTAAATACTTTTTTTTGGTACTATTGTAAATACACCAATGAATAAAAAAATTATTTTTCCTGACATGTGATTTTCTGTCTTTATCGTCTTTTTTATCCTACTTTTCCCAACCCTATGTGAAACATTTTTTGCATGTTGTATTTTTATATGACAATGAATAGAAAACAGCCAATATACGCATTTACCATTATAGGATCTATTACATAAAGTGGAATTTTAGTGTTTGTTTTATGGAAATTCAAAAGTATAATCAAAGACTCGGTGAATACACAATTTGTGTCCGAGTACATATTTCGGAGGTGCTACTAATTCAGGAGCTGCAGCTGCCGGTAATTAAGTAAATGAACATTACACTATGAAAAAAAAACAATACTTTGTAATTTTATCTTTGCGATTAGAGAATTGTTAAAGTTAAAAGCGCAGAGAAAATATATAAAAAGATGACGCATTCTGAATTTATGGAATCGGTTGAATTTATAAATACTTGGATTTTTTATAGCTGACAGTCATAATAAATAATAAATACTTTTACGTTTCCGTATTTAGATTAAAAGGCGTAAATATATATTCGTTAATGACTGAATGTGATAAACTCGCTTCTGAAATAAAATTTAAAATTTCGCTAATAACCCATCGTTTAAATTTTCAATATCTCTTAAGCAGTATACTAGCCAACAAAATTGTTTGGGCCTGCACGTCACTCGCGAAAATTACAAAATATTTTTGAGAGATGAACAACAGGCAAAAAATCAAAATATTAAACTGTTGACAAAATTACTATACAAAGATAATTCCCTATCATTTAAAATTGAGGAGTTTAGAAATAAAGTTGGTTCTGCACGACACAAGTACGAAAAAATATTCAATCGCACGAAAAAAAATTTCTTTTCAAATAACCACGATTACGTATTGGTTGATGTAGACACATTATGGGAGTGTTCCAAAAATAAACCATCCCCAAAAAATAATTAATCTATGGCACCTCTTATCGATACCTAGAGTTATTCTCAAATTTTAGAAATAATGTATGTATTCCTCACTTACCTGTCGGTAAAATACGATGAAAACGCCATTCAAACATCGGTGCGACAAGTATTTTATGGTTTGCCCACAATCATTGCTATCCGAGCTCGGTCGTCATGGCACCCGATGTACAGCTATACAACCGACAATCGCTCTATGTAATTTTGAGTTTTTTATTGTCGGTTGCCAATATATAGATAAGAACTATGAATAAAGGAAATAAACAACTATATGTGGGATTGGGTCTACTCATAGTAAGTTTAATTATTGTAATTCCACTGGGTATATACATTTGGAGAAAAAAAAACACCACAATTTTGACACCTCTGTAATAGAATAGGCCGAGGAGGGTTGTAGGGTGGATAGAAAAAACTACATATCTACCATGACCGCATCTCTGGAAAATGAATTTACTACCGAAACAGATGATTTTACAAATACCAACGAATCTAGTTTAACCGACGAAAAAATATCATCTATACAGTCATCAATCATCAAGACGGGAGAGGCGAGCATGATTCGTTTTAAAATGTCAAAGAGATACACTATGAAGATTCCCAGATGTGTATTTACTCGATTAATATTTAAGAATTTTAAACGGTTAGATTTCGGAGCATTTAATACAATTTCCGACCTTTTGGACTATCATTCGCAAACTATATTCACGGTTCGTCTAAACGATAACGAAGACGGCCGAGTCAAGGGTTCGTTGGATGTTAATGAAATAAATTACAAAACTTTACTTGACCAACCGCTAATTTACAAACAATTTTACATTGAATGGACTTTTGAAAATGGAATCGAATTAGTTTACGGGTCCGATAACAAACTAATCGTGATTATATCTCCTGAGACATCCAGAAACCTCAAAGTGATTTCAATCAGTTTCGTCACTAATGCCAAAACTATTCTGAAATTTGAAAAGTAATAAGCGAATGTTAAAATGAAATATGCTTCATCAGTGGTCGCTGCGCTATTTGGTAACTTTGATAAACAAAAACTAACTCCGATTACCCGACTGCTGAGGTCGAGAGTGCGAGTCAAACTGATTTCTCATGAATCCATCCGTCGTTTAAATGAAAATGTTTTGAAAGTTAAAAAGTGTAAACAAGTTTGCAATAAAACTTGCGTAAAGATTGAAGGAACAAAACAAGCGGCGTTACAATTTAACATTTCACATAAATCTAAGCTTTTTTTTTTTTTTGCACTTTGCTCATTTAATTGACTAGATCGTACTAATATATATTAGTCATTTTTTTGCGTCTGAAATTAATCGTGTATAGGAAAGTCAAATAAAAAATATATTTTTATTCGATTTATCAAGGACGGTAAAACTCACAATGCCATATATAGTAACTTACATTCCCTCTCGGCCAATAAAAAAAACAAATTAAAAAAAACTTACATTCCTTCTCAGCCAATAAAAAATTAATAAAACTCGCACAGTTCGCGTATAAAAACGAGACGATCGAACTCAGGGATCACAATCGCTCTCTGAAAACTACCCAAAGAAGACACAATGAGAGCCAGCAGAAACACCATGAGAGCCAGTGAAGACACCATGAGAGCCAGTGAAGACACCATCAGAGCCAGTGAAGACACCATTCAATGCAAGTGAAGACACAATGAAAGCCAATGAAGACACTATGAGAGTCAGTGAAGACAAACAAGACTTGTTTGAAGGAACTGTCAATGGTGAGTTTAGCTGCCTATCGTGGTTGTCTAGATGAACTTGTAACCACGAAGGAGATGAAATTAAATTTTGAAGAAAAGGATTTTTGTGGCAAATTTCCAAATCAGTGAGCAGCCGCTGCGGGGAATTCGGAAATTGTAAAATTCCTAATAGAAGAAGGTGTTAACGTGACAGCCAAAGATTCAGCGGGTGTAACCTTATTGGGGTACGCCAATTATTATTTTGAATATTGACCCGTACTTGTGTATTTGGTGCAAACAATAGACGCGGTAATGTAAGGGATTCACAAAGATTGGAAATTGTTGATGAAAGCGGCTAATGCAAATCGTGAAAACATTGTGCATTACCTAATTGAAAAATGTTTGGATGAACCAGTTTTCTAAGAAAAGGATTTGTAACTCCATTTCGCGGCTCAAGACGGCATCATGGAAGTGGTAGATTATCTGCTAGAAAAAGGAGCAAATGTTTTATTAATGGGATACTGTAATACTGTAATAACATTACAGTATTACACGAAGCTGTATCTAGTAAAAATAAATCGACAGTTTTGTGTGTTTTGGACAATATTAAAAAGGTATTGAATAACGACAAAGACAAAATTGAAGAATTCCTAAATACTGAGGACTTGAATGGTGAAACTGCAATTGTGTGGGATACTACGAATGACATTTGTGAAATTTTAATTGAACATGGGGCAAAACCCTAAACAAGACTAAATTAAGCCAATGTCTTATTCATGGGTATGCCAGTAGGTATCTATGTATATATTTTTGAATAAATATTGTCAAATATTAAAAAATGTAAATATTATGTAAAAAATGATATACCTATTATATATATTATAATATAAAACCATTAAAAAATTACAGGCTAATTATAATACGAAATCAGAACCATATTTTTGATAATTTCTTTTAATTGTTTTTCTAAGATTATGACGAGTATTTCGGGCTGTTTCTCGCTGCAATTCACAATGAGAAATATCAATCATCTTGGTTGGTTTATGATTCTTTCTTCGATGGTGGGACACGTATGTTGGTATTTGTCTGGAATGCTTACTCGGTGCTTGTTTTTGCTTCGCACGAGTGATGTCAGGTGCCGATTTGCACTTTGTGCCACTCTGTTGATGGACGTCAGAAGTTGTTTAAGGTGTCGACTGGTGGCAAACTACTGTAGATCTGTGCATTTGCGATCTTCGAACAGTTCTGTTCGCAAAAAAAAATATTATTCTCAAATATAATGATTACAATCACATTAGAAAAAATATTACAATAAATATCAATCATAATTACGTAGATTTGTTCAAATAAGTTGTTGGTCCAGGGAAAGAAGCGGTTGATGGTCCAGGGGCTGAAGAATTTGAGGGGCCAAAGACTGAAGAGTTTGATGACTCATTATCTGTAGCCGAAAGCGACTCGTCCATTTCCTCCACATCCTCCGTATCTGTTTCATCCTCCATTTGGCTGGAACTCGAGAGATTCACCAGGGAGCTGTGGGTAAAAAATTCAAAAGACCTGTGATTGTTCCGTATTGCGTATCTAAATCGCTCAAAAACCGCTGTATTACGTATCCAATGATACAAAAAGTCAAGACAAAAAACCACCAATTACATATCCAACCACACCCGGGAAATCAGCCCAAATAAAATACAAATTTTCCCCTGGTATATCCAGCGCACCTAGAAAGGGCTGGTTTTACCAAAAAGTTTCCCTTTGCGTATCCAGGTGACAAAACGTGCAGGACCGAAAAGGACGACATTGCGTATCCAAGCAGGAAGGGGGGAAATTGGTACCACACCCCACTTGTTTAGAATTACGTATACAACCGAGTCGGAGGAGAAATTTCGACCTACACCCACTTATTTCATATAGTGCATCCAAACCGAAAAGGGAATATAGGGTAAAAGACCCCATTCGTTTCCTGTGGCGTATCCAGGTGCCAAAAGTAACTATTGCTAAAAGTTTCCTATCACATATCCAAAAAATTATTATTTTTCGCCCTTTTCTCGTCCCTGTTTAAATACACGCAATTCGCGATGCATAAATATATAGTAATTATTAACATTTTTTAAATTTTAACCATTTATTATATAAAGATTCACATGTACGCCATCACTAAAGGGTATGGTAATACAGTGTACATATAAAATTCATTTCTTTTATAATTTTAACCATTTATAATATAAAGATTTACATGTACGCAATCACTAAAAGGATACACCAAAATCGTGAATTTAACGCTATAGATTTTTAAGTTTTATATATACACCATCACTTTTTTTTATAAATTACCTCAACACTCGAAACTGGCAGGTCCAAAGTCCGCGGAAGCAAAAGCGTATGTAGTTGCATCCTCCGCCGGCCGAACCGGTCATGACAGACACGACCGCGCTATGCCTTTTCGGGATCACGAATGAATGTAATTTTTTTATTTTTTTTTATCAATTTACATCAATAATTGAAACTGACAGATCCAAGTTTTGCGGATGCAACAGATGCGAGTACACTCGTCGTCGCCGGGTGGACCCATCACGATCCACTCGATAATTTTAGGCTTTTTACCAGATTGCAAATGAATGTTTACACAAACAATATTTCAATCACACTTTATTTACATACACAAACAGCATGTCAATCAAACTTTTTTTCCTAAACAAACAGCTACACTGTCTCACTCGCACCTGTAGATTAAATCAAACAGCAACTCAATTGAACTTTAATTTAAACTTGAATCAAACAGCAATTCAATTAAATATTAATTTAAAATTGAATCAAGCAGCAACTCAACTTAACATTAATATAAACAACTTGTATCAAACAGCAACTCAATTAAACATTAATTTTAAATTGAAATAAAACAGCTACTCAATTAAACATTATTTTAAACTTGAATAAAACAGCTCCTCAAATAAACATTAATTTAAACTTGAAGCAAATAGCAACTCAATTAAGCATTAATTTAAACAGAATAAAACAGTAAGTCAATTAAACATTAATTTGAAGTTGAATCAAACAGCTACTCAGGTAAACATTAATTTAAACTTGAATCAAACAGCAACTCAATTAAACATTAATTTAAATTTTAATTAAACAGCTACCCTGTCTCATTCGCACCTGTAACTTGAATCAAACAGCAAGTCAGTCACACTTTAATTTTATACTGCAATGGCAACAGCAACTATATCAATTTTTTTAAAACTGCAACTGCAACAGCAACTCATTCTCACTCGTACCTCCAAATTAAAACAACTTTAACAGCTACCTGACGAAATTGGGATAGCCTTCGCCATTATCTCCTCTGCTCCTATTACGACGATGCATTTCGGCGGCGTGAATCAGCAAAGCATGCAGTCGTTCTCCGTGCCGATGATTCTTTATCCAGACGTACTCGACCAGGTAGTCGACCCAAGATTTTTTTCCGTTGGCCAAAGCAGGGAATGCTGTATCGCACAGAACACCAACTTCGCTCGATGTTTTGAGTGTGCAACCCCACTGTCTCGCCCCTCTTCATCTTTAGCATGTTTCGAGTGTTTACCATTCCGCTCTTTTCGCTGCACACAAATTCCAGCCTGTGATTCACCTGTGTATGATAGTAGCCGTGAATGTCCAAGTTGCTGTAACCGCGCCAGCAGTCTGAAATTATCGTCGTTCCTGGGGCGATCCACTTGCGAATGATTTTGGTCAGGGCCGCCGCGTTCCTCTTTTCCACTGGCACCAGGAAGAATTTCGTCGGATCGTCCTGCTGCACTCTCCCGAAAACCCACTGGCCATGACCTTTGCGGTTCTTGCGTTTGCCCAGCTTCGACTCGTCGATCTCGACCACTTTGCCCGGCCCGCCGACGTGTTTCCTGTACATCAACACCAAGTCTGTGCACACTTGGCGGCAGAAACTCGACCAGGCGACGACCGTCTTTCCGAGCACAAAAAATCGTTCACTATAGTCTGCTCAGAACTCAAACACTGTAAATTAGCTCACCAATTTATAACAAAATCCAGGCAGCCACCAGGCCTCAACATAAGATAATCACAGCTCCTAACCACACTCATCAGTTATTATTCAATTTTCCCGCCCCATCCTAGTTCGCCACCCGTCCGCTAGGTTTACTACTAACAGCACCCTTCTACCATACTGGTGTCCTACAACAAGTACATGCGTTGCCGCCTGTTTATCAGTCAGTGTACACTAGAATTGCTATGCTCGTTTTAAACCAGCCCAACACTGTATATTCTTACACCTACACTAAGGGCAAACTTAACCAATCTAACACACCAGTAGAGCAATACCTACACACTTATTTAACCACACACCAACCTCTATACTCTCACCCACAACAATTGTATGCGATATTTCAGTGGCCAGCACAAAAAAAGTCATTTCAGTAAGTAAAACTGAAATTCTCTCCAATAGGAACACCCTGCTCGTTTTTTTTAAATAGGAAAGGAGTAAATTAATTAGTTTAGTTATATCATACGTATCATGAATGTTAAATACGCCCATGGACCAGGGATTTGGAAGGTATTAGGTTTCCTTATGATTTTAGTGTCCAAAATACAATAATATAAAGTTTGAAATTGTTCCTATTCACCCCATTCTACAATAACTCTCTAACAGACAGGGATTTTTATTGCTAAATATTAGTGTAACTATGTTATTACAAATGTCTTGTCTTCATTATCAGTTCATGGTTTTTACGCCACTGTGGATGAATATTTTTTTATACTAGTTACAATTGCTTATCCAGGATTATCTACAAATAAATTAAATAAATGCTGTATTTGTGTATTTTAAAACAAATTTTCCTATAACAGATTTAACGTGATAGATTCAACTACACTGACGAAAGACAAAGTGCAATGATGCCAAGTTGTAAAATTTATTCTTAAAAAATCCAAAAAATTCATTCCGACAGTTGCTAGTCATCAAAACAAAGTCAGGGTGCACTTACACCGGACATTTATAGCCCGCAATATCTGTCAGACACATTTTTAATACCAATGTAAACAAGTCTGATATTCAATGTCTGACACAAATGTTAGTATCGCGCTACATATTGCGTCACTTTCTGCTCTCAAGTGTAAACGGGGACCCACCTGCGATCTAGTGTCGGAGAGAAAATTCTAACTCCGGCGAGAAGTGTCTGTAACATTTTGGCTCTCAAGTGTAAAGACATCTTGATATTGAATGTCAGACAGTTATAGCACCATATCTCAGACATTTATAGCCTGCAAGTTTGCATCAAATGAAACACAGTGTATGAAGTGACAGTTGTATCGCAGAAATTTATATTAGTACAAAGACGGTATACTTTTTCGAGAAGTGTCAGATATCTTTTGAAGGAATGGCTAGAAAAGAATGGGCAAGAAGTGATGTGGAGGAACTTATAAGTGATTATGTGTCAAGACCAGTGCTGCGTGGCATAAATACAACAGAGTATAGGAACAGGTGCAGGAAACACGATGCTCTGAAAGAACTGGCAGAAAAGTATAAAACAGAAATACAGGAGGTTAAAAGGAAAATCCACAACCTGCATAATCAATTCAACAGCGAGTTCAAGAAAAGCCAAAAGAATAAATCGGGCCAAGGAACAGATGAGAAATGTGTTTCTAAGGGGCCACATTACCAGGTTATGTTATTTATCCAAATAACCATTGACTTGCAGATCTATGCAGGGAAATATAGTGGATGTAATTACTAAATATCCATCATATTCGTGTGCTTTATGTATTGATACTGTTTGATAAGTAAACAGCACGTAATTTCTCTCTGTAATAATTCATAAATGAATGAATTAATGACATGGCCACAAACAATTCATTATGGTAGGTTTAATAATAATTACATCCAACATCCTGTTCAAAACTTTATTCACTGGCCACCCATATTTATGTGGGATAGATATTATACACACTGTAAAAATCACTATAAAATACAAATGTCACTTATACACACAAACAGCATGATAACAAAAAGTTCTTCATTGTACAGTGAATACCGACACACACAGACAACAAACATAAACGCCACCATTCCTTTATAACATGTAAATTTAAAGTATGAGATACCACTTTCAATTGTACATACAATGAACATGAGAGTACAACAAACATAAACACCGCCATTCCTTTCAACATTAGAGATTACAAGACGCCACTTTCAAAATTACACTAGTCAACATAATGAATGTAATGAAGTCTCATGTACAGAAGCACAAGGATGTTACAATAAATACAACAGTGACACAATTAATTCTATTTCATACTGCCAAGGTGCTTCTCCCACTGGGGACACAAAGTAGTGCATGAATTCTTCCCTGCCATCCTTGGCAAAGAAGGTATAATTTCCACTTCCCTGTCGAGCAATGGGTAGCAGATTTTCTGTTGGCCATCCTTCTTCCCTACTGAGTCAAAAGTAAATGCTTTCTCAACACCCTAAAAACAGCAGACACAATTCCAAAAACCTTTTCGATAATGCGTCTTGCCCTAGACAGTCTGTAATTGAATGTTCTCTTGTAACCTTCTGAATTATAGGAGAATGACTTGCATAGGTAAGGCTTCAAAGAGAGTGCATCATTTGCAGTAATTATATTTGGTACTGGTAAATTCGTTCCCGGAAGTGGAGTCTTCTCTAGTGAATAAAGGCTTTCTTTCACATAAGACGAGATCCCACTGGCAGCAAATACACCACCATCAGATAACCTGCCATTGCTTTCAACAGACACAAGAATAAATTTGCAGTCTGCATCCACTAGAGCCATTAGAGTGATACTATGCTGGCCTTTGTAGTTATAGTAATAACTTCCAGAGTAAGCAGGGGATTGCAATACAACATGCTTCCCATCAAATGCACCACATCATTTTGGAAAATTTCACCTATCCGCAAATGGTTTACTTAGGTTGAGCCAATGGTCTGATGTAGAAGGTGCCTGAAACATAAATGAGATTGTTAAATATGAATAGAGCTAGACCTACTATTTGTAATAACAGAGTAATGTGGTGTGCTCAAAACACAATTATGAGTCCTATTTTCCCAGGATTCCCAACTCACAGACACCTTGGACAATGAGACTAAAACTCTTAATGACGACGACCAGGACAATGCAGCTGTCCTGTCCTATGTGAAAGAAACAAGGCGTGTCAAGATGGAGCACATCTACTCCCACCCCACCTGCCAAAAAGAAAAGAGCTACACCTACAGGCAAGCATTCTATGATGATAGAAAAGGCATATGAGACTTTGTCTAAGATTGAAGATGCGTTTGATGTGTTTGGGGCCTACTTTGCTTCAGAAATATGGCAACTTTCCAGTTACTCTGAAACAGAAATTGAAGACACTAATACATACGATCATTGTTCAAGCCAACGAAGAAGAAATGAGAAATGCTGACATAACCACCACACATCACCCTTGGACAGCGGTGGCAGAGTACATTGATGACGACCGACAGCCAGCGGCGCTAGAGCCCAAGATGGCACTCACAATGCACATGCGCAAAGAGGCCAATATTTTAGAACTTTCACATAAAAAATATTATTTTTCAGCGTAAAATGTGTCTTGTATTTTTATTTTCAGGGTTTGGTGTGTGTTACAGTGTTTGTTGTTATTTTGAAAATGTTTTGTTACGAGATTCCAAGTGCATACTGCACTGAGATTAAGAACACTAATATTCTGGTGTGAACGCCACCATAAAGAGACACTGACATAATACATAAAATTCACAAGAAAATTATAAAACGTAAAACAGTATTTAATGTATTTGTGCTACTTTTATTTTCAAAGTATATAATATTTTACATGGTGTGCATAGCACTTCCGCTTATGTGAACCCCGTAGGCAGCCATGGTAGGCCCGTGCGATGCTTACCTCTGGGCAGCCTGTCTAGGAGAGCTGGCGAGGTAAGACACTCTCATGTACGCACAACTTTTTGTTCACTGATGTAGATTTCAATAACACTTTTAGTATACCAGTTAACCTTTGCTTGCGTAAGTTTTGCCAGACATTTCCCCAGCATCATGATTCCGCTTAACTAACTTATTTCGCCCTTGCAGCATTTTAACTTAATTGAGGAGAAATATGTCGGAGACTTGAATCAGGTAGCATCTGCTTCTGCTAAAGTGTTTCATTGTAATTTCTGTATTATTGCTGCATGCAATTTTAAGGGCTTTAATTCTATGTATGTATGTGTGGGTATTTTTCATGACTGAATATTTTATAGCAACATCACGTACAACCACGTGGCTAATAGCTGCCAAGTCAATGTCCACGACATCCTTGAACTTTGAGTGTTTGTGTAAAAACATGTGCGCCATAATTTATTTCAGGGTTCTATGTCAATTTTATTCAGGATACAATATATTTTTCATGAGATTGATGCTTTTAGTGTTTGACCATGGGGGTCATGTTAATGTTTGCTTCTTCCACCATCAGGCATGCTACATGCCTGTAACCACTGAAATCGCAAGAATTTTCTCTACCAGAAAAATATTTTGTTGGAATTTAATTTGCTGTTTCCATGAAGAAATATTGCAATTTCACCTGCACCACATGGTCCACTACGAAATTTATCCAGAGGCATCCGGGCCACAAACTTGTTTTCATACATAAGTGTGTTTATTGTGGAAACATTGGAGCATGGTGCATTTTACCAAGGCACCACATTATTGGCCCCATCTTTTTCAATACAGCAATGGATACCAACATCTATGTGGGAATATTACAAGAGTTTGTCAATCAGTTGGCTGACATGTAAATCCATATTGACTATTTTTAGCACGTTGGAACCACTTTTCACACTTCCAATGCCAGTAAGAGAAAATTGTGCGCTTTGAAAGTGGTGTCATTTTCAAAGGAGTCTGGCTACCCAGATCGCCTGACACCCCAAAATTTCTTCACATGGGGAATACTGAAAGGGGTAGTCTATTGCACCAAGCCATGGACTATACATCATTTAACAGAAAATTTCCGCTGTGACTCTTGATGTTGACGCATGCCCACGTGACCCCTTCCCCATAGCCCATTTGCCCACCTCACCAGGTTCCAGAATACTGTGTGCGCGCGCTCTACGAGCGCAAGTGGTGCAGGAATCCAAAAATAGACCCCGTGAAATGTTATTTAATTTGTGCAATAAAAGGGCAAGATAAGTTCAAGTAAGGAGATGCAACTAATAAAGACGCCTGCCTTCACAGCCCTAAAGCCCTCAGTGTTTTCGAAGTGTCTTTTTGTAATTTTCTATAATGTTCATTTACGAGTCTTTCATCTCCACATCATCCAGACAGTGCAATGTTTTGGTATAATGAGTAATATTTGCAGGGTTAATTTTAGGAGCAATATGTAACAACCGGCACACAGGGCACGTGTCCGATTTGCAAATGATGTGTGCAAGGAAGTAGTGCAGCACGGGGTGCCAGCCTGCCAAGCAGCACGGAGAAAGTTTGTAGTCATTCGTCTTTGCGAGGGGTATGCCGCATCATGCCGGGGATCGTGTTTCGCACGCTCTGGCAGCCATCACCATGTTGGACTAATCATTTCACAGCAATAGTTACTTTAGCATACTGGAACCTTTTTCGTATTTCAGATGGCAGATACTCCACCACACCTTGCATATACCCTTTGCTTGCATCGCCAGGGTAGGCTCAAATTATTTCACCTGTCTTTTGCACAGTATTACTTGAGCTGACGGGTTCGTAAGCAGCACCCAATATAAGCTTTTCCCGACAGGAACATAATAATGTACTGAATAAATTGCAGCAGTGACGAGTTACCACGTGCGGTTTATTTCCAGTGGCCATAAGGCATTTAAGACACGGGCCTTCTCCCACCAATTTCCACAAAGTGTAACTTACTGTGCAAGTAATATTGGAATGGTCACGAGTCGGCATGATAAGTAACAGTGCTTCGTATAGGCGTATGGGTAGCCCAGATATCCCACAACACAAGTAAGGGAGTTATTCAGTCAGTATTAATTTTTAGTCTATGAGGAGACAACTGCACTTGGAGGATATGCCGTGGACGTCGGCTGAACGACCCTGAGGAACGAATCCACAGCTGCCCTCCAACTTCACGATATTGTCAACTGACAATGTCTGGCGCCCTGGATAATTATTTCCAAGATTCCAAAACTATAGTCACCTCTCCAATATCCATATGGATCAACACATTGGCACTAATTGCCAGCCTCCTGTGCATTAGACAGCCGTCAAATAGCTTGCCCGAATGTGTGGCAGAGTTCCACTGCCGTTAAAGACACCTTGACTAACGTCAATGTGTTGGTGGCTACCTCCCTTTATGACTGAGTATGCAGGCACGCAACTCGGTGGCGCCGACTTCAATTAAATATTGAAGGGGCAATAACCCAGATCACCCTAATGTGGGGAGGTTAAGGGGGTTCACCCCGGGAAAATTTGAATGTGAAAATTATGCTATTTAAGAATATTTCATGCCTTAATATTTATATACCATTAATAGAATTATTAATGTTTTTAAAGATAAAAATTGTTTGTGTGAAAAATTCTAGATATTTTTGCCAATTTCAGATCCTTAACGCACACTCAAAATCAGCATAAGATAAAAGGAAAAACATAACATGAATATTACATTCTGCGATTTAAATACCCTATGGCCATTATCTGCATGTGTTAAGACACGCACATGACAAAATTAGCAGAATGATAGAACTTGCCTCAAATATCACAGAAAACTCAATTACCATTTCTGAAAGAATGCCCTCTTCTGCTTAACCACCAAAGGTAGCAGGTCCTATTTACCCATGATCAATTGACTCCATCGGCCCCATAATGACACCTGATTGTGGTGGTGGTAATGATTGCTAAAGATTGAGATAGGTGTGCATGTGTTGCATCTTTACAGGTTGCGATTGCGACTGACGGAAAGATTTCTTGAACATAGGTGAGAACTCGATCGCAGAATATTAAATAGCAACCACCAGTTAGCGGTGATATAGGTCGAGGATCCGTGATCGCCGAGGTCAAAAGACGGCATTCATATTCACAATTCATCTTTGTGGTATTGGAGCACTCTGAGAAAAACCAAATACTCGTTCGCCCCAAAAGAAAACACAGGTACTATCATATATGTTAGGAATATAACAGATTTATAATTATATATATATATAGAATTATTTTCAATATATTATATATACAATTATGACTAGGTATACGTAAGTAACTATGTATATGTATATAAGTACGTAAATATAAAAATTATTTTTAATGTGTGTGTGTATATATATATATATATATATATATATATATACACACACACACACACACACACGTAAATATAAAATTATTTTGTTTAATTTAATTTACATTTAGTTATGAACCTATAACTAAGTAAATATAAAAATAATTTTAACTTATCTTATACATAAGTATGGAGATTATGTATATATATATATATGACATTTAAATAAATTTTATAAGTATGTAGATATTCCTATGAGCATATGTAAACAACATATGATAGTACCTGCAGGTTTTCTTGGACGAACCAAAACCACCATCACCTCCTCCTCCTCCTGACCTAGAGATTGACTCATGCAAGTTTTGTTTCAGTGTTTGCATGTGATTGGCCAGCTCCAATTATGAAGTAACTTGGTGATTGCCTGGTCAGTGTCTACAGAATGTATAAATGGTGCATTACAATTGGTTCAAAGTCAGTATGATGCCATAAGGCCTGCACACTTGTATATTGTAGGCAGTACAGAGGTAGGCTGAGAGGTTTAGTGACAGCAGCTTCACCGAAGGTGGATCATCTCGACTAGTTTCTGCAGCGTCACAGATTTTTTCCCAGAGGTTTTTTTTTGTTTTTTAGGTCATTCAAGATCATGGGGTTAAGGTAGTCCGTATCTAATAAGATGGTGGTAGTCATAATGTATTATGCTTGTTAACTTTTATGATTTTTCTAAGTTTTTTATTTTCAAGGTCATTAAAGGTCACATAGTCAAGGTCGAGGTAGTCTGCATTTAATATGGTGGTAGTAGTCTTAAGTGTATTATGCTTGCTGAATTTTATGTATTTCTTCTCGTTTTGATTTTCAAGATCATTGGGTAAAGGTCGAGGTAGTCTGTTTCTTATATGGCAGTGGTAGTCTTTTAAGGTATTTTGCATGTTGACTTTTATGTTTTATTATCAAGGACATGGGGTAGAGGTAGTCTACATCTAATATGGCAGTGGCAGTCTTTAATGTATTATGGTTGCAGACTTTATGTATTTCTTCTCGAGTTTTTGTTTTTAATGTCATGTGCATGCATTTAATATGCTGGTGGTAATCTTTAATGTATTATGATTGTTGACTTTTATGTATTTTTTTTAAAGTTTTTTGTTTTCAAGGTCATGGGGTCAAGGTTATTGGTTTACAACATGGCGGATGGGTGATGCCTACCAAGATGGTGGCCTCCAGTAATGTATAAAAAAAATGGCAGCATCCAGTAATATATAAACAAAAATGGCAGAATGAGTATACGTGAGGGGAGTGGGTGTGAGGGAGTCAGTCGTCCACTGGCTTTGAACAGAAGTGAGTAATTGGTGGTGTGGAGGGGGGGAGAAGGACCTCAGGAAATGTAAGTTTTCATTTTAAACTTTTGTATTAATTATTTTAAGGAGAGTTTTTTTTAGGTAAAAGGGAAATTCCTAGGAAAAGACTTTTCAATTAAGAAATTTTAAAAATAAATTTTTAAACAATTTTTAAATGATTTAATTACATTTTTCAGTAATTTGTTTATAAAGCTTTAAATAGTTTCTTTATATATTTATTGTGATTTTTACATTTTCAAGGTCAAAGGTCACAGACATAGGTCCTGATCCCTGTCACCTGGCTCGGAGTCACTGATCCCAATTACAGGAGTCACTGAGCCCTGTCAGCATTTGTGGAAAAAATGGGTAATTTCTGTGTATCCTTTTAATAATTTTAATTAATACATTTTTTTCAGAATTTTTTAAAGTGTTTCTGGAGGTCAAATGTCCTCAGGGTCAAGGTTAAAGGTCACACAGGTCAGGGGTTAAAGGTCAATGACATCCAAGATAGCGGCTCCACCGGCTCTGGCTATGATTCCCTTGCCCCAGACTTCCCTTAATCATACTATTATTGTATTCTGCTTTAAGATTGTAAGCATGAAATCGTAGTAGAGATATGAAAAGTCGCTATGTTTTATACGTCTTCTACTTTTTATCTTTCTGCTGTTTAAGGGTTCAATTGCCGCTACGGTTGGCTACACTGGATTCTACTGCCACTGCTCGCGAACATACACAACACAAGTAGTACGTAAGTAACCTGACCAATATCTGGAAGTTGCCTGCATCAATACACTGCCACGTGCAAAAATAAATTTTAAATTCCCTGAATTGTTAAAAATTTATTATTAGACAACATTATTATTTTGCAACATTCGTTGACAAATTATTGCATACGAATTAAGTTAAATGACACACAAAATTATGAAAAAGGGGGGGGGGGGGGCAAATGGGCCTTTGCCCCTCCTGGGTAAATTTTGAATCCATTCCATTTAAACCTGGTCCAGCAATGTCACAAAAATGAAAGTTACTTGGTCAGTAGTTTTAGCTTGAGAATATATACCTGTTCAACTAATTTCTGTATTATAATTAAGTTAAAAAATAATAATTTATAAACTATTTACAATTGCTAGCTACAATGTCACACATTTTGTAGCAGTACTTCTCAGCGGTGTTTCGGGCAACAGAAAACATGAATACGAACGAGGCTCCTTCGCTCTTTACACAAAAATTAATTTACAGCATGTGTTTTTGCAACCCTGCAACTAATTCATGCTCCCCAGTACTACAGCTGGCTTCTTGTATCACATAAAAAACACCACATTAGGATGAAATTATTTCTAGCTGCAACAAAAAGACTTTGTATAATAATAATAATAATATATCTATGAACCAAGGTGACATCACAGCTTTCATAAAGGCTTACCTGGATAATCCAGGCAGAAAATCACATACATTATAACACTGGTAAAAAACAGATCTGTGTAGTTTCTTGCCTTACAGTGTTACCCACCTCCAAACTGTCTCTCTTAATATTTCCAGTCCGTATGAATTTGAAGTGAAACTACTGCATGTAAATCAACGTCATACAAAGACTACAGGCAGTGTTGTTAGTTAAGAAATCTGAAGTTGAAATATTTCCTTTGATTTTCCTTAATGAAAAAGTCTTGAGAGCCAATGAGGGTGAAATGAGGTGAGAATGGAGTAGTGCCGGAATGCAATGGCAGGGTAAACAGGAGTCCCGAGAAACCTAGCCCGACCAGAGTAATCGGCAGCACGATTCCCACTGTGAACATCCAGGAGTGAACTGGCAGGGGATTGAACTCTGTTTGCCTTGGTGGGAGGTGAGCAGTCTAACTACTCGGCCACTGCGGCCCCTCTGCCTCCCAATTAACCGTACAAGTGACTTAAGTACCAGAAACCAAGATATTTTAAAATCTTATAACTGCGATCTCTAAAAGAAGTCAAATTACTATTCACACTACTCAATAAAATGTTTTGCATAAACTGTACAGGCTCTTACATTAACTTGTTTTGTTCTGGTAGGTAGGTAGGTAGTTGGGCTTAACGTCTCATCGACATTGAGGTCATTAGAGATGGTGCAAGTTGCACAGGGAAGAGGAATTGGGGAAGGAATGGGCGATGGCCTTTATTAGGGACCCATCCAAGTTGCACAGGGAAGAGGAATTGGGGAAGGAATGGGCGATGGCCTTTATTAGGGACCCATCCCAGCATTCACCTGGAGTGATTTTCGAAAACCACGGAATACCAAAATCAGGATGGCCGGACCGGGGATAGAACCCAGGTCCTCCCAAATGAGAGTCTAGTGAGTTACCACTGTGCCACCTCGCTCTGTGTTTGGACCTGGAAAAAAAATTTGCAAAACTAAGAGGGGGGAGAGGGTGTAATTTACCAAGTAATCACCTGAATCTGGGTGGACCTCTTTAAATACCAGTTTTTGATTCAATGCATCAAACATGTGTGTTAATTTGGTTATAAAATGCTATATGAAGCATTCAGTTCGGAAACATTATGCTGCTGGTAGAACATCACATGCCTTGTGCATACAACTGAACTGCTGAAAACGTATGCAGTAAAATAATGTATTAGAAACAACAAACATTTAACATATTCATGAATGTGTGCGTGCACACACATGCGTGCCTGTGCACACATACTTCTTTTTCTTGTAAATATTTTGTAAGCAAATTTCTGTAAGTTCTTTTCATAGGCAAATATACCTGTACTGCTAGTTTGACACACATCTTTTTATGCTATTGTACGCACTACATGGTTATATTTCAACTTTAGACACACAAGTTCTCCATGAAGCATATTACAATTTTTATGCAAAATCTGTCATTCCATATTACTTTATCACCAACAGCACACACCTGAAACAAAACAGTGCATATAATAATTCTGCATATTTTTGGATGTGAAGTCAATCTTAAAGATAAGAAGTGTGATTTACTGTTGGTAAAACAAGATGTCTGTACCTAGATTCCGAAAGTGAGGCAGTGCAAAAATCCATTAAGTAAGATCAAACGAACTATAGTGTTTAATTTATTACTTGCAATTCTTTGTTGTTGTGCAGCTTGTTTCTAATGTTTTATCAAATGTGGGGTGTACGAAAATGCAAAAACTTGGTGAGTAGAATCCAGTGGATGTTGAAAATAGTTTAACATGTCCAAACTGGCTACAAATTCCAGATTCAACCACATTCTCCTATTTGTGGCTGCAAACTGCACTAGCAGACACAAATCCATCAACTTTGGCACCTGCCATCTCCAGAAGAATTACAGCTTTGATAGTTACTTTCGGTAAGTTATCACCACTCTCTGAACCTTATAAAATGAATACAGCAACAGTATTTTCATACCAATTCCCTGACATTTCCAGGTATTCCCTGACCAACTACAGATGAAATATTTTGTAATTTATTAAAAACATAAAATATTTGATGCATAACAATAACATTGCCTTCGTTCATAAAAGCTTTCCTGTGCATAAACAAGTACCTACTATGTAGGTATAAAGATGGCAAATTGAAAAATGTGACCCAGATGTTAAATGCTAGCATTCTCGGAACCAGGAAAAAGTCACAATACACAGACATGACACAATACAATGTACCAATCCAATGAGAGCCACTAAAATTATTATTTTAGTAAAGTAGACTTTTTACTCGCAAAATCTTACACTTATGCCTAAAAAGATATTTTCTACGATGCCAATACTTGCTGCATAAAAAAGCCAAGAAAATATATGTAATAATAGTTACATTTAAACATACAACAAAACTGTCTCTACACCCATATATCTTTGTATGCAGTTGGCATAAATTAAAGTACCAATATAATTCATAAGTTGTCATGTTGTACAAGTCCTAGATTTCTCTGATATTTTCATGACTTTTCCAGGTTTTCCCTAATACTAGTCACCCTGAGTAATTGGCTGTACAAACATGTCAGCTAAGAAAACGAGTACATAGTTGACTTTATAGTTACGTGTTAGCTCCGTTCCAACAACACCGAAGTCTGCCAGACCAGTGAAGAGAAGGTCAAATGTCTAACATGCTGTCAAAATTTAATGAACACACATCTCATTCCATAAAAGAATTCAATATTTTTGCTTTTCCATTTTTTTTTTGTTTCTGCAAAAGGTCAGAAAACTTTGTGTCAAAACCACATCCTGTGTTTACCAATGCTAGATAGCAACAAATTGTTCTCACACTTAACAAGGGTAAAATGCTATTATCTTCAGTGAATTTGTCCCTTGTTGGTGACCTAATATGCATCACTAAACACAGCACAATCCAATTTTTTGAGTACCTGTTGTCATTTGCCATTTTCTGTTTTGATGCAGTCAAAATATCGTAGCACTGTAACTTGGTTTGCTGGAAAATTTACCACTGATTTAATTTTCCCCATTGAAGCACATAACTTTTCCATTAAAGCATATGTATTTTCCATTTAAATTTTGTATTTATGGACCTTATCTTTACACAGAAATGCCATGTATCTATAACCGACTTGTTTTCTTCAGTTAGTTTTTTCTAAAGACCTACCTGTAAGGAAATTCTTTTCAAACAACTTTTACGTTCAAGCCAAAACTGCTTCTAACGAATGGTTCGCTGTATCTTCTTATATTCTTTACACACACTATCTTCAGATACAACTAATGAACAGTTATGGTGTCTATAACAACCTGACAAGTCTAGCCACAAACACACACACTCCCAATCACTCAACTTCTTGTCCAGTTTGGTTCCACAGCATAACTTCACACTGTTGAACATCAACAAAATCTCTCTCAGCTCCTGACATGATGTTAGAGGTTCTGGTGAAATGCTTAGATGCTGATTGCTTACAGTCTTGCCCATTTCAGAGAATGTGAAGTTAGCATTTTCATTAACACAAACTTGTTTAACAAATAATGGAACAATTTGCTCTTTTATCTTTTTCGACACTGCTTGAGTATAAAAGACTGCCTTAGGACCATCAACACGAACAATTCGAGACCAAGTATCTGGAACCTCAACACAATTTGAATTATTATACAGAGTTCTGGGAAGTAAGTAGTGTTTCCTGCTCGTAAATGGGTGGCAACCAAGTACTCACCTTAACTCTCTCTGCTTTTAAGATACTATCTTTCTGTAGTGTTTCTCTGCGTCTTTTAAGTGCTTTCAGAATGTGTTCTGGGCAGCCAGGAAACACAGTCGGTACAGCATTTTCTGCACATCTTGGTTGTTTGTAGACTATCTGTAACATACACATTTGTGTATATAGACTAGAAATGAAAAATCGCTTGAATTATTTTCAAGAGGAACTAAAGACAGTTTTGGCTCTGTGTGCATATCACTGAAGAAAGGCAGCGAGGCGGGTTAATGGTAAAAGGGGAAGGAAGAGGCAAGAGTGTGAAGATGACAGGAATTTCAGGCCATCCTTAATGAGGAATTGGGCAGGGGAAGAGTGGACAGGCAGGGTTGTGAATGGAGTGGGAGGATGGGGAAAGTTGAGTGTACATCCACCCAACAAGGTACAGAAAGGGGAAGGCAGTCCATGCTTACGTGAGGTGCAGAAAGTTGGTGATGGCAATGGTGAAGGTGAAGGAGGTTGGGCAATCAAGGAAGGGACTGGAGAGAGAAACAGGATGAGGGACTGAAGTGCTTGCCATAGGGTGACCAACTTAATTGCAAGTTGAGGTGTGCAAATATTCAAAAAATTTTAATAGTTGCAAATAGTAATTTATGAATGATTCACATACGAACTTGAAATAACATGCAAAAATTGAGAATAACATACATTCCCATTTTCAGTGGTTATTTGCTTAACATTTTATGCCTAATGATTTGAAGACATTAATTAAAAACTTTATTCCATAGTTATTAGAGCTGGACTGTTACTAGTCATAACTAGTAGTTTTTATGAATTTTTGCCATTTCATGTGGCGGCAAATCACAATCATTAGATCCCAGTGAGGTGGTTTACACTGGTATGTTGGTGAATATCTTACAATTTATAAAAGTGATAAACAGAATTATTAAGAAAAACCACTATACACACATTTCTTTCCACTGTGAAATTTACACAAATAGGACATATTTCTCCTTTCTTATTGTTTGCAACCGAATAAATAGGCATGTAAAGGTTGTTACCAGAATTGTGCACCACCAAAACAATAACATCTTTCTACTGCTTTTATTATTCACTTACCACACAGCCCTGTATGATGAACACACAGATTTTTCGTTAATTCCAGAGAAATTATAGCATTTTATTTCTGCAAACACATTAAAAAAATATACAATTTCAGCACACTGATGAGAACATGAAACAGCGACTTGGTGAACATTAGCAATACCAACATGGTGTTGTGTCATAGCTGTAGTGGAAGGAACCCAAACTAACAGCGCTAGTAGTATTGCAAGTCGGTTGCAAGTATTTATAATGAAATGTTTGCATTTACAAGGAGTTTCATCTACTATAATAAAACTTATGGTATACGCTATTCACGGTAACGTGAGCACTTTTGAGATCATTTTCATTTGAAATAATAGAAAATAAATATATTTTAGTTTAGCTTTAGATGTTAACTTCCAAGTGCGGTAGAATATACACACTGTGTTTATTACTTATATGGCAACATTTATTTAAAAGGGCTGTAAAAAGGATTAAAAAAAAGTCACTGAAAGGAAAAAGTAAATAGGGCCTCAAAAGTGCTCACTTTACTTTGAACAGATTTTACAAAATTTTTGTAGCAATAAATTTCAAACCCACAAACAGTGCGTGGTGCGTCAGCAAACACTGCAACCCCATGCACCGACCGTTAGCATTTGCAGATTGTGGTACTAATTAAACAGCGAAAATACTTGTACTTAAACCTAACAGCTTCATGCATGTTGCAAACAATGATAACACCAAGGAAATAGTTTTCTTTCCTGCTAAAGTGTTTCTTTTTATTGCAAAGAACTTTGAGATATTTTCTGAGGACCAAAATGTATTTATTCTTCCCTAAGGTGATAATGAATGCACATTATTGTATAGTTTCATACTTCACAACAACAATTTTTTATATACAGGATATTTGGGATTTAATTTATTAATGTTAAATCATTTAGGAACGTGTGGTTGGAAACGTTTCCTTACCTTACTAAGGCACTGGCCCTTGCAACACATGAACAGCACAGATGTAATCAAAGACAGCGGATGTGCGGCAGTGGTTGTCACTGCATCCAATAACAATCCCCACAGTTGGTGCTGGTTGAGGTGTCGGACGAGTAAATATAATCATGGCTGTACCAGCAGTACAAGGGTTTACATGCATGGAGCATGCGAACAAAGTATTCGCTTACGGCGACGCGCAAGGTGGGCTACTGTTGCAGCAAGGTGTTACCAGAGCTGTCCGGTCGCTGCAAGGGTCTGCACCACAGTCACCAAGTTTAAAATGTGCGCGGTGCATTTAGCACCTGTAGCACAGTTGGGAAACTTTTCCAAAGACGAGAAGTTATTGATATAACTAATTAACCCTAACCTACTTCCCTCTATATGGATGCACATAATTTTGATGAAGTTCTTAAAAGGTTGGATGGTAGATGGGTGTAGAAATCTCGTTAATAGTGGTATCATTAAAAATTCAACCAGAAACAAAAGAAACAAAAGAAAAAAATGTGAGACAGTTACAAATACACACACACAGTGACTTACCTGGGACACTAACACAGAACATCTTGTACAATAAGCAACAAACTGCATTACAGAGGTATAGAGGAGTTGGAGCATCAAGCTCTGTAGTAATCTTAGTAGACTGGGTTTAAAAACTTCAAATATTTACAGGGAAACCAAATTTGAAAACAAATGAGCGAGTCCCTTAAATCATATAAATTTGCATGATTTACAATAGCATTACTTGAGCGTAGAAATTGGTGGAAATAGGTTTACTGTCTTCCAAGATATGACAAACGCTTTATTTTTTTATTTGACGCTATCATACAAAACGGCCTATAAACAGGTTCTGTATAGGCATATTTGGCGCTTCTAATAGATACTGTAAGCATAAAAAGTTTGGTTGAAATTTATTAAATTATTTAATAGGTATGATAAACTTATCCAAATAATTTGTACTGCACTAGTTTGAAAAAAATAGTCTGGCCCACTTATATTACGTAAGTTTACATTACTAGCTGTAGTGCTACTTGTGTGAAAAATTTGGTGGGAATTAGATAACTGGTTCCCGAGATAGGGAATAAAAGTTGTAACGTTAATGGTTATGTATTTTTAAACAGTTTTTATAATAATTTCTAATCAGATTTTTGGTTAAATTCTCGTTTTATTTTGTGAGAGTGCAATATTTAAAATTTTTCTTCGAGCCACGTGGAATAATACGGTTTTATCAGGGTGGGAAGTATGTGGCAGTGTTTTGATGTTTGCTTTTCCAAGTTTTGAAGTCACAGTTCAGGTTGTGTCAGTGATAAGTTTTTTTCAACTTCACTTGCCGGTTTACGATCATAAGCAATTTTTGTTATAAATGTGTCATGAGTTTGGAAGCGACGCAGTTGACTCTAGCCAGTAGAAGGAGCTTGTGCAAAGGATTTCCATAATTGGAAGTAGGAGTAGGGATCATAAACACGGCTCATGGAAGGGATTTGAGCCCTGGCCAGTTCTAATTTTAGTAATGTAGATAGAAGTAGAAGAGGCATATATAAATAAATATAAGGATGCGTACAAAAGGCAGCAATAATATAAAAAATACTAAAATTACAATCTCGTGACAATCAATATAAACGTTACCCTTGGAGCATCAACACAAAATTAATTTAATACTGGTGCCCGTACATGCCAATACAAAATTATTTAAAATACAATTATTTACACTTGTTCCAAAAGTAATACTTTCTGAGCTCCAAGAATTCAGTTAAGTAGCTATGGGAGGAGGACAGCCACCCTCAGCCCAGTAAAGCCTTCAATCCTATAAAAATATATTAAAAGCTACAATACCTCGAACATTTAGCAAAAAAAACTTGGCGCAGATGTGAAAGGTGGGACTTGAAATCTTCGCTGTACACAATGATGTCATCTATATTGTTACAAAGTGTTTTTTTTTAGAGTTTATTTATTTTTTGATACCTTTAATTTTATCTTCTAATCCCTTCATTTTCCTTTTTTTTTTTTTGTTATAACGGGTTAAGGTCTTACAATTTATTTTGTTCGGAGGATTTAAATATTTTTTTTTAGGGTCGTTCAGTTTGTCTTCCTGGGAATAGTCCTTAGGTTTGCTGTAGACAATTCTAGAGTTGGTGCTGGAACTCAGCTAAGATCAGTCTCAGCATTTTTTTTGTGCTGTCTACAGCTGTGCCCGTTTACATTCGCCGCTGGGTCGCTAAAGCTTTGCAATCTTCCTTTTCAGAATTTTTTTTGTAGCTTTGTGTTCTCCGAGCTTTACTCACGGTGACATTTTGGCATCTGCAGCTGTGAGTTTGTAGATGTTGACAGGGGAAGGGAGACTGTTTCGTGCTGCGGCCAGCAGACAAAGCGTACAGCTCTCAAGGGAATGAGTTGGAGCTGATGACATGTTAATGAACTGTCACACATGTACGCAGAGTGTTCCGATTGGCTAACGGCCGTGTACAAAGAGGTATGTCAGATGCTACATTGTTGTTGATGAAAGCCAGCCATCGAGAAGTCATAGTTATATGGTCGTCATTTAGACGTTAAGAAGTCAGTCGTACAGAGGCGGTTGTAAGAGGCAGAAGCAATCGGTCATGAGCGAGGTGTTCAAGCAGGAGGAGCCTGGGATGAACGTTCGACATGTAGAATATTAAAAAGATAAGTACCCTTTGTTCTGTAGTTGTAGTTTGATGTAAATTAGGGCTCCGGTAAGGAGCATAAAGTTTTCATGTTTGTTTTAGGAGTTAAAAGTTTAGAAGTCTCTTTGAAATTTATCATATCTCCAGTGAGGAGGAACTTTTATGTTTTTATTTTGAGTATGTGAAACTTATAGTTGATGCTGACGAAAGTTTAGCCCTGTTGGGTTGGAAGGTCAGAGCCCTTATTGCCATTAAAGTAAGTGAAACTGTCAAACATTTTATTTTGGTTAACAGACATCTACCTCCCGTCAATAGATTTGTGAGCCGATAATCCTGAGCTGTATAAAACATAATGCATTTTTTTTTTTTTTTTAGAGAAAACAGTTGTGTTCAGTTGCTAAAAGATGAAATTCGGATATGAAGAGTAAAACGTAGAATTTGCAGTTAAATATATAATGTCTTAATAAAAAGACAAATACGTTCTGATGTCTAGCTAGGATCTAGCATTTGCAGTTTTAAAGTTTTATCAATTATCAAAATGATGCATTAATTATTTGTATTCTTTGGTTTTTGAAATCTGTAAGAAAACAGAATCAAACAATTTTTATAGACATATTTGAACTAATTTATTAAATTTAACGTGAAATTTTTTTTCTTCAAATTATTATTTTGGAAATTTTATAAACAGCTGAAAAGACTGAATTTGTAGTTAACACTTTTATAGTGCTTTTTAATTAGTGTTATTTCATCTTTTTTTTTTTAAAAGAATGATTTAAGTAAAAATGTTGACTTGACAACTATCTTCTTTCATTTGTAAAGCTTTAGAAGTCTCCGTCTTTATCTGGTAAAATTAGAATTAATTAATTATTTAACATTGTATTTACTGGACATTCTTGGTGCTGAGACAGTTTTTAACGTAATTTAATCTATCCACCACTAACATAGGCGGATAATGTATGATATAAGTTGTGCGGGTCGCGTGACCTCTCCGACATCTTTCTCCTCCTTCTCCTTGATTAAGTTAAAAATGCCACAAGGCGAAATAAATTAGTTAAGCTGAAGCATAATGCTGTTGAAATGTCTGGCAAAACGTACACAAGCAAAGGTTGGCCGGTAAAATAAATTGACTATGGAAACCTATATCATTGAACAAAAGTTGTAGTGTGCAAGTAACTGTCTCTTACCTCGCCAGCTCCCTACAATAGACTGTCCAGAGGCAAGCGGGGTTCACATAAGCGGAAGTGCTATGCACACTGAGTAAAATATTTATACTTTGAAAAATAAAAGTGGCACAATTAAATATGTTTTACATTTTTATAATTTTCTTATGGATTTTTCATATTAATTCAGTTTCTCTTTATTACGGTGTTCACAGCGGAATATCAGTATTCTTAATCTTGGTGAAGCAGGCAATTTGAATTTCATTAACAACAAACACTTTAAAATATTTCAAGACATATTAAACGCTGCCAATAGAAATACAAAACACATTTTACACTACAAAATATTATTGATGTGAGAGTTAAAAAATATTTGCCTCTTTGCGGATGTGCATGGATGCGTGCAACGTGTGTGGTGGGCGCCGTCATGGGCCCTAGTGCCGCTGGCTGTTAGCCGGCTCAAACGGCCCCTCCCTCGAAGGCCAAGACAATGCGAACACTGCAACATTGCTCTGGCGGGCTCTGTCTGGCTTGTTGCCGATTGAGGGCAAAGAAAACATGGCATTGGAAGCCGTAGGTTTCTTCGGTATTTGCAGGGGATGAGGGTGTAGGCAGGAACAACAACTTGGGTACGTGGTGGTGACTCGCCTCGATTCTTGCGAGTGCTGTGTTGCGCTTTGTTGACACCTGACGTCACACTCACTGCCCTACTATTTTCCCCGAACCCTTTCAAACTCTCTTGTCCTACTATGTTCTCCCCTGCGGGAACTGGAAAGCCTCTGGTTTCAAAATTTACATCTACACTTTTGTAACAACCGGATTCACTTGTGCCTTGGGGAAACCACTGAAAGCTCAACTCACTGGCACTGATTGTGTTTATATTTACATGTGCACTTTGGTTACCACTCAGTTCATGTACACTTGAAAACCCCTTAAAATCACTTTGATTGGATGCATGGTTATAGGTGATGACAGAAAAATCCAGAAATGATGTTTCCCTACTACTTGTTTATACCTCCTCACTACTAGGTATTGAGTGTTCTGTCTGTGCAAAATCTCTAAATGGCAGTTCATTCCCTTGGCTGGGTGTTCCTGTGTCAGTGTTGTTGTTTACCTAAATGTACGTGTTGACATTTACCTGTGTAATCCCTGGTATACTACTCCATTCTCACTGTGGTACTGGGTGTAACGTCGTCTCTTTACCTCTCTTCCCTACAGGTGGTTGGGCTATACGCAGGTCGTCACGGTGCTGTTTCGTGACACGTCTTAGTCCCCACTTCACTAAATACATGGAATTTCCCCATCTTTTCCACCACTCTCACTGACCCTGTCCATCTAGCTGCCAGTCCAGCACAGTACAATACTTTTTCGCCCCGGTCAAAAATGGATTTTCTCTTACATATACATACATTCCGGATACAAGTTTGGGTGACAGCCTCTTGTCCTAGAAACTCCATTCTGCTCATACCCAACTTCCACTTTTCCACTTTGCACGTAAGTTTATTACGTTTGAGCCGTTCCAACACAAGGCTCAAATGGTGCAAATGCTCCTCCCAGCTGTTAGACCAAACAAGTCATCCAAATACGCCATCACACAATCTCCTATGATCTGTCATGTATGTTTACCATTAAGTTCTGAAACGTTGCAGGGGCACACTTTAAACCAAAAGGTATAGAAACAAATTAGAATCTACATCCATCTGGGTTAAATGCTGTTTTTTGTCTGTCTTGAGGGCAGATAGGTACTTGCCAATAACCAGATTTTAAATCAAAAGATGTGAATACTGAAGCTGGTCCCAATGTCAACAAAGTGTGTTTCAAGTTTATGACTGGTGGCGGCATGTTTACTGTTAATTATTGAGGGGGCGAAAATAAACACAGAATTGCCATTTTCTATTTTTTTTTGGAGCAAGGGCAATACCTGAATTATAGAGACTTTATGTAGGTTCAAAACATTATCACTGAGCATCTCACATACCTGCTGGTTGAGGACACTGCAAAAGAAAATACCTGGGTCTCGTGGCTTGGAGTACACAAGTGCCTCGTGCGTTGTAATGATCGCATGCTCCGTGACGGTGTGCTGCAGCTTCCCCTCAGTGTGGAACACACTGGCATACTGGTCCAGCAGATGTTGCAGACGTTGCTGATGTATAGCGGGCACCTCATGCTCAAAGTCTGCAAGCAGCACAGCAGTTGTTGGTGGTGTTGCTCCCACGGCATAAACAGCCCACCGGCCACGTGTCCCCACGTGCAGACGATTCAGGTGTGGTTCTATCATGGCGTGATTATCAACAAGCCATGGCAGTCCCAAAATCACTTCTTTGCACAAGTCCGGCACAATATAAACACCGTACTTGGTACACAGTTCCCTGATTCCTACCGTTACAGGCATAACACTTTTTACTTGTCCCTGTTGGTGTGTGGTAATGAATTGTAAACATTGTGGAGGCACTCTAGTTTTTATAGCTTGTATCGGTCCTTCGTGTACAAAATTGTGACTGGCGGCAATGTCAATAACAGCCAAGACATCTTTTCCCTCAAGTTCTACACAGATTCTTAGCACTTTTACGGTACTGTCAGTAACTTGGAACACTTTTGCACCTTCATTAGGCGGATTGATACAACCTGGTGGTGAGATTGGTGCAGGTGCTGTTTCGCCAACCTCCCAACTTAGTTTTCCGACCTGTTGCCCTGGTAACTATTTCCCCTGTTGTTGTGGTGGAAGTTTCTGTGTCCGCGGTTCTGCCTCGCAGGTGTAAACATTGGTGGCAGTCACGTAACATCTGGCAGCACTGTAGGTGTTGACGTATGAAAGTTCAATCTCGGGGATCTGTATGTCTGTCCCGCCTGCATGTTGTGTTCATACAAACAGACTTTGAGCGTAAACTGTTTGACACTTGCCCACATTGCCCTTCTCAGATACGGCCTAATATCCGGTGTTAACAAGGTGACAATGATCTCTAAAACACTGCGTGTCAGCTGACCTGGGTTCAAACGCTTGAACAAGCCTAACTTACGCTGTATGAACTCCTCAATACCCTCACGTTCATGTTACTGTTCATGATACAACCGTGCTTGCGCTTGAATGGCATCTACATCAGTATCAAATCTTCCTAACAGCCTATCGTAAAACTCCTCCCACGTCACACAATAATCTCTTACAAGGTTCCAACATGTGGCTGCTTTTCCGTTCAGTTGGTTGGTGGTGACTTCAGTCCAGTCCTCCTGGTGTATATGGTGTCTGTTCAACTCTTTGCACATGGCCAAGAATAAGGTCGGGTCTTCGGTATCTTGTCCCACAAAAGATGGCAATAATACATTACGATATGGCCCGGTGGCACTGTGGCATGTACGTAACAACTGGCTGCGGCGTGGGCTTCACTTCAGGTGTTATCAGTGGTGCGATCTCAGCACAGTTCCTCTTACGGCACTCATCACAGTTTATAACACCGTCACAGTAGGTGGTAAATTCCACAGGCCTTATGCTTCGTTAATGCGATTTCCTACACTGTTGGCACTGCACCCACTTGGTTCCCACCCCGTCACATCCGGTGCACGTGAACAGGTGTTGCTCAGCCAGCTTAGAAGCGGTATCGGATGTACAGTGACATAAGGGTTAGTACCATGAATTTTCGGCAAATAGATTGATATCACTGACTCTGCCGCAGTGTACGCAGCGTTCGACCAGTACGTTAATATCTTTCGCTATCGCAGGTGTCACGGTTGCCGAAGCAGGAGTCTTGATGCCTTCTTGCGGATGTTCAGGCGTGATGTCCCCCATCTTCTTGCGGTTGACGCGACGCGGTTGAACACACTTGGTCCCACTTGGGGAACGCCAATTGACGCCGTAGGGTGAGACACTAGACAAACGATGACACAAACACTTACTGGTAATATGGGCACCAGCGGTGCTTCCCAATCACCGCACTATTGAGACTCAGGGTTGTCAGGGGTCCATGCTGTGGGTTCTGTGTGTGTGTCTCACCAGTGCATACATACAAACACGTTGGCAATACTAAACTTTTACTACACATCACTTCGAAAATAAGCACTTAATAAAATACATGTGGCTAGGACACTGTCACTGCTGAATAAAAGGTGGTAAGTTCACTGTAGACTTGCATTTATTATTATTGCTTGTACAGATCGTGCCAATGAAATTATGATACTCTCGGTCATGACTAGCCAATTCTGCTTGGGTGCTCCCCAGCCTACAATTACTCTAGCGCACGCCTAGATGGATTATCTCACCGATGTGCAAGAAAGCACAGCCTTCACAAGGGAAGAGGGCCGACAGCTGCTAGGGTAGACTGATGGTTTTTCCCTGAAGAAAGGACACTGTGAATTACAAATTTAACTCTTAATGAAAACTTTTTAACACATGTGACTACTTGGCATCACTAACACAAACTTGTCTGGGCTCGCCCGCCAGCACATGGGTAGTGTGGTGATGGCATGTACAGAGCCAGCTAGGACGGAAGTAATTGCACCGTACACAAATTGCAAAATTACACAAAATACATAAAGACCTTTAAAAGATGATTGGACACAAGATGAATATTCACAATAAACACACACATGTGTGGAAACAAGCTTAGGTGGCACAGATGCAGCTGGATAATGTTCGTAGCAGACCACGTGGTTCAGGTGGAATTTCAATATTTCTTCTTGAAAACGGCTGATTACATTCAGACAAAATGTTATTCTGAGAGAGGAAATTATCCTCTTTAAGATTTAAATCATTGCAGGCATGTAGCAGGCCTGATGGGATGAAATCTAACATGAAAGCATCAATTTACGTGAAATCACACGGAGCCCTAACAAAAATTTAACATAGAACATTTAATAAAATATTGCACATACGATGTTATATAAATAAGCTCTCAAAACGCTACGATAGCATATACAAAGACTTGCCGTCGGTCAGCCACATGGATATACGTGATGTTGCTGTAAAACATTCAAACATGAAAAATACCCTCAAATACATACATAAAAACAAAGCCCTTAAAATTACGCGTAGCAATGATACAGAAATTACACTGGAATGCAGCTAAGATAGGCAGATGGCACCTGATTCAAGTTGTGCAGGTCGCGTGCACTCTCCGACATATTTTGCCTCTCTCCTCGATTAAGTTTGAAAAATACCACAAGAGCGAAATAAATTATTTAAGGGTAAGCATTATGCTGGGAAATTGCCCAGCAAAACATATGCAGGCAAAGGTGAACCGGTAAACTAAATTGACTATGGACACCTATATAAGTGAATAAAAGTTGTAGTGCGCACGTAGCAGTGTCTTACCTTACCAACTCCCTACGACAGACTGTCCAGAGGCAAGCGTCGCACGGACATACCATGGCTACCTACGAGGTTCACATAAGCGGAAGTGCTATGCAAGCAGATTAAAATATTTTCACTTTGAAAAATAAAAGTGGCACTAATTAAATTAATAATGTTTTACATTTGTATAATTTTCTTATCGATTTTTCGTATTAATTCAATCTCTATTACGGCATTCATGCCAGAATATCAGTGTTCTTAATCTCGGTGCTGCAGGCACTTTGCATTTCATGACCAAAAATTTTCACAACAAACACTTATTGGCCTCTTTGTGCACGTGTATGGACATGTGATACACATGTGGTGAGCGCAGTCATGGGCTCTAGCGCCGCTGGTCGTTAGCCGGCATCAGAGTGAGTTTCTCATTTAAATTTAATCTTAATTAATTACAGTAAATCCCCTCTTATGATCACCTATCTATTACGACCCAATCCCGAGGAACAGTGAAAAGTTTGGGTCGAAAAAGTGGAAAATTTGAGGCACGTTTAAAATAGATACAGTAATCCATCGCCAACCACAGTATCTCGAACAGCGGTTTCAGTTATGTGTGGATTTGATTTTGTGGACCTTTTCTCCAACCGCGGTACTAGTTTATATTATCCACGGTTTTCTGTTTATGAAAAACTAGCCCTTACTGATGTTAGTGGTTACGCATTTCTCAAGCTACCATCATAGACTGACATTTGTTGTCCCAGGCAGCATGAAGCAATAAATTACTTAATGCCAAAAGGGGACACTGGTGTACTGTCCGTGGAGTACGGGGGGGGGGGGGGGGGGGGGTTGCGGGCCGGGTCAGCAGTATGAATTCTTTGTCCTAGTCACATGCAGCCGCCTTTGCCTTACCCTCCCTGTCTTGTTTCACTTCTATTATCCCTCCTCTTTTACTCTAAATGTAAAAACAGCTGCACATTACAGACTAGCTTCATAATCAGTGAATGTGTAAGTTCAAATTTAATTCAATGTCCCTTTTTTAACTTTTTTTTTTTTTAAGTTTATGTGCGCTCACGCCTACGTAATATGCCAATTTTTATGGCGGACAATTGTTTTTTTTTTCTTGTGAAATCAATTTTATGTGTAAAGTAAATAAAGATAAGTGTGTGCAAATAAAATGGGTTCTTATGTTATCGGTACCATATTATGGCGAGTGGGGCCGTGTGCATGTATAGACAACGTCAAAAGTTTTTGATGAAAAATTCGGGATAGCTAATATTTCAAGTAGACAGCACTAAATATTAATATTCATGTAAACATTGCCGAGCCTCATCGTGCCTATGCAGAGGCCAACACACAGCCTACATTTAATATAAATTCAATACATTGCTGTGAATCACATTTATCAGCATGTTTTCCCAATGCCGGGCCGCTGTTACGAAGTGAACCAGCCTTGTAACGGCGGCAGTGGTGGCCACCACCCACCAGAGTAATCTTGTAGCGACCGACCGACAGCTGCCCAGCCTTAGGATCTAGGGCCGAGCTTCAGCAGCAAACCGCTGTGCCTGGCCGTGCTGCAGAGGTTCTAGGCGCCTGCCTAGCTACGTACACGTGGCAGCCGACAATGTATTCGCTGCTAGTCCCAGCATGAAAGTGATTAATTTTCTAATATATATCTTCATATCTATTATCAATAATTAAAGTGCTGTGTTTTGCTTTAAACATAAGGAATCTTCAACAGTGTTTAGTTACTGTTTTGTGCATAATACATCCAATTTTCTAGTAATGGAATGCTAAATAGTCGGCCGACAAGGGGTGGTCCAATATGTCATTCTCGGGTATCAAATTAATCAGGAGACGTCCAAATATTTCACACACACACCCCAAAACACACACACACACACCACACACACACACACACACACACACACACACACACACACACACAACACACACACACACACACACACACACACACACACACACACACACACACACACACACACACACACACACACACACACACACACACACACCACACACACACACACACACACACACACACACACACACACACACACACACACACACACACACACACACACACACACACACACACACACACACCACACACACACAACACACACACACACACACACACACACACACACACACACACACACACACACACACACACACACACAACACACACACACACACACACACACACACACACACAACACCACACACACACACACACACACACACACCACACACACACACCACACACACACACACACACACACACACACACACACATTATACTTAATTTAAAAATTGGTTTTTCATGCGCTAGAGATGACAGAACATGAACTTCATGCAAAAAAAATGGCAAGTTTGGGGGTATAGGGGTTAGGGGTACGTCAAAATCATCCCAAAATTATCCAGATTTTTTATTACGACCCCCCCCCCCCCTATGTTATGACTATTCTTGGGAACCATGAGGGATAGTATTAGAGAGGTTCTACTGTAGTTTATTTTATTCAATCTATTCATATTTCTATCTAGGTCAACATCACCTGTTTTTTATAAATCTACCCTATTGCTAAGTATTAGGTGTGCATCCATGGTAGGAGGGACCTAAATACGTCTCAGGGCTGCATCCCTTATGCCTAAAAGGAAAGAAAGTTGCATGCAAGGAGACATGCATCATGGCGGGGTGGGATTGAGTAGCCATGGCCGTCGTTTTGAGCCATGACTGCCTCCCTTGGTGTACCTATAGCTGAAACTATAATTAAGAAAAGGCTGGGAAAAACCGGTATAGTGCTGTAAAAACTCAGTCAACAGAAAAGAGTTAAAACTTCGGAAACATGAATGAAAATGTTGCTAGGAGACAGCAGGTGTGGAATCCATGCAATTTTAATGGGTGTTGTAAGAAGAGGGGGCGGGGTCTGTGGGCTTTGGGCGCCCTTGACTTCAACTACCACCAATATTCCTGTAGAGGCTAACCAGCACAACAACACTGGCAGCAGCGATTTAATGCACTGCCTCCCTGCTTCTCGTCGAGTTCATCGGAAAACTGGGCAGCTCAGTCGTGGCACGAGGCTATCTTCGCTCTTCTGTGCCGACATCATAGTCTCCACACTGTGGGTTAAGGTGAGGACCTGCAAAAGGGGAGCCATCCCATCCCCCTCCTTCAAAATCTCCGCCAGTCTTGGGTGAGCATTTAAGTGTGCTCGGCAGGGCATCCAGAAGCTTCGGAGGTCCAATGCATTCCAATCCATTACTCACACATCCGCAGTTGGCAGCCTGCCGAATCCAGCAGTAAGGTTCGCTACACTTCGCCCTTTGGCATCTCGAGATCCCCCTCTGCGCCTTGATAATTGGGCCACCTCCAGCAGATGCACTTTGCCATCTTATACTGAGCCACCCAGATTCTCAACGTCCACGAAAGCGCTGTGGAGCCAGCCAGTTGACTCATAGTCTGGTATTGGAAATTTATGTTAATCAGTTTTGTCCACTTGATAACCGGTTTAGTTATTTTCTTTATTCATAATTTCCATTTTTAATGTTTAGAAAGCAGCTAGGTAAAACAGCGTACGCGTACCGTAAATACAGTACGCGCACTGTCATTGGTTGATAAGATAAGTAGATGCCCTACTGGAAGCCCTTTAGATTAGTTTAATGTTGGAACCAAGTAGCATTGTAGACTTAGAAATTAAGCAGCTGTTATAGCATTGTAGACGTAGAAATTAAGTAGCTGTTATAGCATTGTAGACATAGAAATTAAGTAGCTGTTAATTGTTTGCAGTAAGACTTACTTTTTTCCTGGGTGTAGAGGCAATTTGATTGGTTTATCAGCAATTAGCGCCAAGCAGTGAGCATAGTTTTGGGCAGCACTGTACCATGAGTTCTAGACAAGAGTTTTGGTACCAGGTGCTAAGACTGTAGTGTTTGCAGACTATAGTTTTCAGGCAAGGTAATGTGTTAGTGAATTTTATTGAAGCAGAAAAGTGACGTTAGAAAGTTGAGCCATTAAAAAGTAATCAATTTTCATGTTCAAATGGATAATAATGAGATAATTTATTTTTTATTTTAT
This sequence comes from Dryococelus australis, assembly GCA_029891345.1. NCBI lineage: Eukaryota > Metazoa > Arthropoda > Insecta > Phasmatodea > Phasmatidae > Dryococelus > Dryococelus australis. Next base: position 174,700,198 of record CM056995.1, read on the forward strand.
TTCATTTTTTGCTGAATTGAAATTTGGAGTAGTTAGAGGCTTTTAGATGTTTGAAAATTGTACCATTAGCCGACATATTTTTAGGGCAAGGAAGTTACATCAGTTGTTTTGAGGACGTAATTTTGGTTGAATAGTCGACACAGAAAAAAGTGTTCACGAGAAAGTCAACTGTTGGACTAGTCGCATGTTTACAAAGTCACAGAGTTTATAGACTTTTTTTTGCGAGACATTGTTTTTGTTGCAGTTACTAAATTGTTGGTAATAATTTGTAACAAACATCATTGGATAATTGGTATAAGAGTGACTGGGAAAACATTTTTTTTTTTTAATTATGAGGAACAAGAACTTCAACAGTTTGGCTGAAGTTGTTTCAGTATGCGGTACCCAATCGATACATGGCGAGAATCAGTGCGGTGGTCGGACGAGCCGATCAGCTGGAAGCCAACAGCACCACAACCCATAGATGTTGAGTAGCTATGATGGAGATGTTTAAAGGAGATGCATGGCTGACATAAACAGACATTAAAGGTGAATGTACTTTTTCTTGGATGACTTAATGTTTTTATTTCAGGAGTCATAAATTGTTATTTCCATAAAACAGACAAGCTAATGCCCACATACTGATCTTAAATTTTTCTTTTCCGGGGGGAAAAAAAAATAGTAGAAGTAACCTGTTTTTCGTCTGTTATTTAATTTGAGTTGGGTTGAAGCTTCAGAGGAATAATCATTTTTTTTTTTTTTTAATTACTGAAGTCCTTCTGGTGATATAAAATGTTGAAACTTTTTGATTTCTATGAATTTATCGATGTTGGTAGTTAATTTCACAGAATTCTGTTTAATGATTAATTTCTTGTTGGTATATTTGAAATTAGGGTGAGTGAGTGAAGAGATTAGGGCGACTCTTAACAGCGAGGTTTTGGGATTTTTCAACCCCCCCTTACATAACTTATAACCTATGGGATGTTTGATGATTTAATTTTTTTTGTTAGGATATTGTGTTTGTTATGAAGCAAATTCAGGCTAGGATGCAGCAGCTTCGTTGGTGATGTACAGTCAAGTTTTTGGACTGAACAAACCAAGATGAAGGGTTGGCCAGAAGGGGAGTGTGGGTTGTAGAACTTAACATTCTGCCGTGGAAGGAAGGGATCTGTTCCGAGAGCAAGAACAGACAATGAGGGTGGTCTGCCCGGAGTGTGGTGGACATCCATTTAGCCTGTCATGGTACAACAGGGTGCGCTGGAGAAGAATCTTCCACCTCTTTTGCAGGTTTCCTTTTGTTCATCATAGATGGTTAGGTTGTTGATAGTAGGAGACTTGTATTTGCTGATACTTGAGATTAGTTATGCTTTGTTTATTTGTCTATTTTAAAGCAGTGTACCTGTAGAAATTACTTAATCACTCTTTTTATGTTTTGAAAAGGTTGAACTTTACTAATGTTGCAGTCATTTGTGTTTTGTTGAAAGTCCACAATTTCTTTTATGATGAAGATCGCTGTTTGTGGGTAGTAGTTATGGACCAGTTACATAGTACTAACAAAAAGTTAACGAGTAAATTATTTTTGTTTGGTTGATTAAACTTGTGATTTATGGAACTTGGAATTTTAATTTGTTGAATGAGTGACCCTAGGGACAAGTACGTAGCCGTTAACGAGATTATTGATGTTTAATAGTCCCAAACGAGAGGATAGTGAATTTTTAATGCTGGCGTTTTGTGGTTTTTTTTTTGGTTAAGCTGTTAGGAACAGCAGAAGTCGTTGAATTTAATGTATAGCCATTAGGGCAAAGAGGTGGTCCAAATATAGCACCCTCTCCTTTGGAATACTGTTTGTAAGTTGTTAAAACAAAAAGAGACGAGAGTTGAATAGAAGAAAAATCTGTGCTAAGACTTTATTGTTGTGGGAGGCCTTCACAAAATAAGACAATGTTAGAATTTATAAAACCAGGTTAAGTATACTTACAGATGCCGAGGCTATACACTAGACCATTTTTAGCCATCAGTTGAGTCAGCAGCAACAAGATGATGATGATGAGCCACTATTTGAAGCGCTCCAGAAGGAACCTAAGTATTACACTAGCCGCCAAAGTCGAACACCCCTAGTTGTTACATAAGGGGTCAGAAACTGAAGAGGATATGATAATGTAATAATTGTTCCAAAAATAAGATGTGATTTGATAGCTTTCCTAGATGCTTCAGTAGGAACCTCAAGATGTGGTTAGCTGCAAAAAGATGACAGATGTAAGATGAAGTTGCCCTAGATGTAAGATGTTAATTATAGATGTTAAGGTGTTACCGATTAAGTCCTTAACAGTTCTTTCTTTTTATGTTGTGTGAAGACTCCTCTCCCCAGCAAAAGTTACATGATTGAAATGAGAGACTGTACTGGGCCGAATAATTACAAGTTAAGGTTTAATCTAGCATTTTAGGTTTTGTTTGATGTTTGATGCTAAATTGGGGTTCAGTTTAGTTATAGATAGATGGGGTGGGCTAGGAGCAGGCCGACCTGTCTCTCATTAACCACCCCCACCCCAATCTTAGTTGTCGAATAGAGGGACGACAATTGGTGCAAGTGCTGCAGGGGAGAGAAAGAGTACTATCTGAGAGGGGTTAGTGATGAGGTGACATTTTGGGCACTTAGAGTGAGTGTTAGTTGTGCGTGTTTGGGACGCTCCGCAGTTGTGCTACAAAGTACTGGATGATGCTGGTCATTGATGTCAATGACTCCTGGTAATTTCAGGGGGGCTTCAAAAGGTCCCCTCCCCTCTCTGTGATCAATATCATGGCCAGTCGAGCCCCTTCGTTGAGGTGGACGACCAAGCCGCCAGCTCCTTTGGGTGGTTATCGACAGCCTGGGTTGGATTACTGGCCATTCCAGCAAGGTGAGTTATCCTGGATGCCCTCCCCCTCTTGCCTGATGTGACCAGATGGCCAGAGGAATTCACCACCAATAGTTTGAGCCCAAGAATGAGTGCAGATGGAAGATGACTTCACGGCCGAGGCGCCATGCATGTACAGTTGTTAATTTTAGCAGGACCTGAAGTACAGTGTCTCATACTTTCATCCGTACAAGTGATAATTTGTTGTATTACTGATGTTCTGTTGTTTTGTTAAAATAAAAAAAAAGTTTGATATACTGGAATAACAGAAGTTATATACTAGAACCAGAGATCAACTATGCATTGATGTTTGTTTGTCACCTGTTTTGCTGTCCTGTGGCTGCTTTGTCCTAGAGGTCCAACATGTGTAAGGAGGTTCTGGGCTCACTGGACAGCTGAATGCTGTTGGAATGCATTGGCTGGGGGGCAGAACGTGGAGATTGTTGCTGGAAGGTCAGCTCAACTGTGATGTTGAAAAACCCCCTAACCTCAGCACTTCTAGACACCAGCTGTGAAATAGTCCAGCAACTAGTTCTCAGATGTCCAGATAAAATGATTGCTTCGTGTCGAAATTTTTTTTTTCCTTTTAATGTTGTCATTGTGTTAATACTGGAAAAAAATAAATTGGTGCCTTGATATGAGAGACCTGCCGCCCATATGAACACTATGATTATGGTATGGACTAATGAATTAAGCTGCAACATAAAATTATTTGTCTGTTGAAATTTTTTTTTTTTTTCTATAGCCTGAAAGATAAATTTTTGTTCATTGTTTAAATGACATGTCAACGTGTAACAACTGATATAGTAATAGAACAACATTCTGTTTGTAAATATAAATTTTTCAAATCATTTGCTGAGAAGGCTCTTTTATTAAACAGATGGTCACCTAATAATTGGATGATTGTAGTTAAATACGTCAAATTCGAGCCAATTCGAGTCAAATTCAAAACCAATTGATGAATAAGATAGTGTAAAAGAATTTGTGAGGACACAAATTTATCGACGAACAGGAAGATGTTACGAGGTGATATTTCAAGTTTATTTTTTTGTTAGGATACCCTTAATTTTCTCTTGGAAGCCCCTTATATTACTATTTTTAGTTATGATTGGCTAAGGTTTTATAATTTATTTTGTTGGGATGGTTTTAAATGATTTTTTTTTAAGTTTGTTCAGTTTGTCTTCTTGGGAATAGTCCTTAGGTTTGCTGTAGATAATTGTAGAGTCAGGTGCTGGAACTGTTTTTACATCTTGCCAAGCTCAGATCAGCCTCAGCATTTCTTTTGTTTCATCAATTATTTCTCTAAATGGCAGCAACTTACATGGAGGACATTTAAATGGTAATTACGTACTGAAACATTGTCCATTGAGGGAGAATTTGTATGACAGAATTGCCGCATTTCCCTATTTTGGGACTGATGACGTTACAAAATTCTTTATGCAAACTGATACAACCGACTAAGTCCCGGGGAAAATATTTTTTTGTGGCGTGCATAGATGAAAAAATCTCAGGAATGACTTCAACCTGAAGGGTGATCGGGATATTTAAAGCAAAGCCAAAATATTGATGATAGTAGTCTAGATTAACTCACACCCTAATTGTCCTAAAAACTAAAGGCTTAACACTATATAATGATTGGGGCCTGCAAATACCCAAAAAGGAAAAGTACATGAAAAACTACCAATTTCAAAATGCAAGTGCACCACAAAGTTACTCCTAATAACCTCCCCATTTGCCATGCACAAACGTTTTTCTGCCGAGCACCTTACACATCTACTGGAAACAACTTTCAATTCCAGCAACCTATTAAAAAATTTAGAACTAAAACAGAAAATGTATTTTCGCCTAAAGAAATCAAAACTGATCACTTCCTTATTGTACATGGTAACACCACTTTCACCTGACTGGAAAACCCATGCCTAAATCCAGTAAAACCCCATTTCCTGACTTAGGACAAGCCTTATGTAAATACCAAATTTCACCATACCCAAAACACTATCTCTTAGAAACAGCACACCAACCTTGTTTACAATCTCTACATAGATTTCCCTGAACCACACAATTTCTGCACCGCGCTGCTCGACAACATGTATAGTGGAAACGCGCCCAAACAATGTAGTATCTTTACCACAGCCTGCTTGAACCATCGGTGGAAAACACACTTGTTATTCATTAGCTGCTACCAAATAACCCCACACTTCAACTACCAACTGGTGTAACTCGCGCAAATTTTTTGGGCTGAAACCAAAGTACAGTGCGCGCAAACATGCAGAGCCAAATTGTCTAAAATTACATTAAGTTCACGTTCACCAAGTTTCATCCACAGGGCATTATGATAGGCACAAATAGAATCTACATATTCAAACATTGGTTCACCGGATCTTTGGTATTTGTAAACAAAATTGCATTCATAACTATGCTTCATGCGAGGGGAAACAAAGCCTCAAAAACCCCGCATTTAAAGCCTACAAAGGTACCTCCATCTAAAGACATAATTTCTTCACTTAGTAAATGTGATATGAAACCTTCACATTCAATTGCAATAGCTTTCAAAAGATCCTCTAGACAAAGGCATAAAATCATGATTTTACTGACTGCTATAAAGAAATGCAAAATACTGACAGGATCTACGGATGTTAGCGGAGCAATACTATAGATAGCACTCATGAAGAGTTTATCGAACCATCCACTAGGAAGACTATGCCATTGAATATAGCTGACGCCAGGAGTCTACCGTGGCCTGATGAAACTCGGCCACAGTCACAGAGTTGTCATCCTCCAAACCAAAGTCACTCAAAATAGCCAACAATTCTTCATTTTTGAGTGCGTACAAGAAGTCTGCCTCCTCCATTACGTGCAATAATCAAATAAAGCGAAATTCGTGAAGCAGAGTTGCGCAAATTTTATTTGTGAGGTATCACAAATAATTGGTGTGAGACAAGTCGAATTAACGCCCTTTAATGACATTTGTGTACAATAATACTAAAGAGAACAATACATTGGCAAAAGGTATTTATAAATCAATATAATGGTGGGTAAAAAAAGACAGCAATAATATTAAAAATACCAAACTTCCAATCTCTTGGCAATCAATATAAACATTACCTTTGGAGTACCAACACAAAATTTATTTAATACTGGCGCCCGTGCATGCCAATACAAAATTATTAAAACTACAACTATTTATACTTGTTTTAAAAGCAATTCTTTCTAAGCTCCTATAATTCGGTTAATTCCTATAATTCGGCTGTTTCCGGATTCTCAAGAAATGCATACTTGTGTGTACTTGTCTCCAGAAGTGACATCACCATGTATATACAAGTTCTTTCTGAATTCCCAGTATAGTACACACAGGATCTATACTTGGCGAGTATTTGAAATTGTATACCTGCTGGGCATATTTGCATACTTACGACAGTCGCCATATTGTATTGCAGGTGTGAAAATTAACGTGTACTTTAATGGTTATAAAGCTCGAGAGTTTTAAAAGTTAATAAGTATTTACAAAATGTTGTCCTGTTGTATGTGTAAATAATTGTCATTTTAATAAATGTGCTTCCAATTATGAATAAAATTCTGAGCGTTTTGTAGACGTCTGCAACACATTTCCCATGTGTAATCTCTCAAATAATATTACATTTTCAATCTGCATTTCCAAGTTATTACAAACCCCATTGAATTGTATTCTCTTTCTTTTATTATCAATGTGTATATTTCAAGAATGCCAGTTTCTGTGTAATACCCCTTTACATATGATGAATAAACTCAATAAATCTCATAACAACTACCCTTATTTGTCTACAATCTTCCACTGACGTGATAAAGCAATATCCCAAGGCTATTGGTGTGGTATGAATACTTGTGACATCGAGAGAAGCTTAACATATAAACATATACCGAGGTGCAAGAATTTCTACATTCCTGCAATTTGTTTTCCTGCGGTACAATTTCTACTCAGTGTACAATGACCTAAAGCAGACATTACATTGAAATATTTGTGCGTATTAGTTTTCGTTCAAAACAACTTACACTTATTGTCTTACTGCTCTGCCAAGCAACCAATGTACAATATTTCTGCTCCGCCTTTCATTTCCCTCCTGTAAATAATACGTACCCACTAATGTTCCTGTAATTCCTCATTTTCTGTTAAAGCCATGTTTCAGCGTTAAATTCTTAAGATGTCAAGGTACAAAACCATGACACAAAAATAAATAACACGTGTTTATAAGGTTGTGCGTGTCTTCTTAATGCATCATAGAAGATGTAACATATATATAACACCATATTGCACCACATTTTTCTGTTGTAACATAGTTTCTGATATTTCCACCAGAATGTGCGACCAGTCTAACATGAAGAGGCCATGACCTGTCCGAATAATTTCAACAAGCACGTGACAATTACACATCACAGCTAGTATGCAAATGTATGTACTTACACGTAGGCCTATATACTGGCAATTCGGAAACAGCCTAGGGGAGGAGGGCAGCAACCTTCAAACCACTAAAGCCTCCAATCCTATAAAAATATATTAAAAGCTACAATAAAAGATTACAGTGGGAGGCAGTCAAATGTTGACCCATTAAAGCTCCTACCGTTAAAATACAACGCTTCAAAACCATTAAAATGATGCCTTTACTAATGAGTCGTGGAAACAGAAAATTATCAGAAAGTTCAATTAAACTTGCCTGGCACGCAAAGACAATCACGACATGTTAAATAAAAGAAGCACAGCAGATGCAATGCCACAGTTACAGCCAAACATAGTTTACATCGGCAACGGAAACCAAAATTTTAAATTATAGTAACTACTGCACACCTAAGCAACTACATACACATGCCACACAAAAGTTACAAAACAGTTAATATCCTACCGAAACACAAAAACACGACTTATCGCAAATTTGCCCCATCACTCAGTGTGAATGACTCGATCAAGTTGTAATTCTCGTTGAAGAGAAGTGCAGGCAGGTTGAAACTGGGGAGAAGTCGCAGCAGTAAAGGCAGCAGCAGAATAGGAATAGTGCTTGGCCATGCAAGGCCTCAAATAAACTGCCACCAATCACAACTAAAATGCATGTGAGGGAGAAGGTAAAGAAGGAGGAGAAAGGGCGTAGAAGCTGACAAGGGAGGGGATCTGATCATGAGCAAAGAGTACGCCACTGACCACTGAAATAGAGGGCACTCACAATTATAACAATGTTGAGGCAGACGTGGCAAAATGAAAGCCATACTGTAAACAAAGCCACATGACCTGCTGTAGCACTACGTGTATGCAAAGTTTGGTAGTAATAGGACTGATTAGTCCCGAACATAAGACATAAAAGCTCTATTTTCTCATGTGGTACTATCTTCATTACTGGAAACAAAACCGTTATGTATTGACACATTCTATGTTTGTCATAGATACTGCTACATATTAAAGTTAACTAAAATTGTTTGGGACATATGGCATTACAACCTAAAATATTTACATGGCAGTTATTTTGAAAATATGTGATTACCTCCATAAGTCACATAAATTTAGATGGACTACAAAAGTATAACTTCTAACCTGAATTTGGTGGGTACCAATTGATGGTTTCCTGAGATACGACACAAAAGCTTAATTATTCAAGTGGTGCTATCTTACAAATGAGTTAATATACTAGCTCATTTGAGGCTTGCATAAATACTGCCAACATACAAGATTAAGTTGAAATTGGTTACATTGTTTAGTAGATATAGCATACTATTTATAAAACAAGAGCCTGGCCCTCCTAAAACACAGCCTGTCAGTTTATACGTGACTTACCACAGAACTACCCGTTTGCCAAATTAGGTTGGAATTGGTTTGGTTGTCTCCCGGATATAACCAAACTTTATTTATTCCCTTACAAAATGATGGGCAAAAGAGGCTCTTGTTGTACAAGTTACTGCCAGCATACAAAGTAAGGTTGAAACAGGTTACTTAATATGATAGATATAAAACACTAAAATTAAATATTTATACAGACTCCATTTTGAAAATAAGTGTATCATCAACTTCAAACATGTAAGTATACATGACCTACTGTACTACTACTTGCTTGTTAAATTCTGAAGGAATTTATAGTCTGTTTCATGAGAAATGACTTAATTTGATTTATTTGTATGGTACTATCTTACAACATGGTGGACAAAATAAGTTCTGGGTACATGTTTCATGACTTTAGTAGGTATGTACCATCAGCATACAAAGTTAAGTTGAAATTTGTTACATGGTTTCATAGATATAGCATATAAGTAAAAAAAAATTTTTTTATATGGTCGTCATTTTGAGAAGAATAGTCTGACATACAAATACATGTCAGTTTACGTAACATACCCTAGTATTACTTGAGTGCATATTTTGGTATGTATCAGTAAATTATTTCCCAGAGATATGAAATTACAACTTTATATTTCATGTGATGCTATCTTTCAAAATAATGGACAAAAAAAAAGCTATCTGCTGACACATTTGATAACTGTTAAAGATTGAAGCACAACAAGTTTAGTCGAAATTGGCTAATGGTAAATATTGCAAATAAACCTCAAATATTTATAATGCTGCAATTTCGAAAATAAGTGCCTTATAAATTTAAATTGCATATATAAATATGGCCTACAATAATATTAGTTATATGCAAAAGTTGGCAGGAATCAGTTGTGTATAGTCTATTCCCGACTGGAAGAGACTTCTGAAAACGAACCTTTGAAAAATCAATCTAGACATAACATGTAAATCTGTTTTTTTCAATAACCTGTATTCCACAAATATACAACAGTCATTAACTTTAGAGTAGTGTATTATTGAATAAATGAAACTTTACCTTAGTATCTTCTATAACTTGTCATATTTATTTCATATTAAATATGAATTAACAGCGAGAGCAGCTGTGTGTTGGTAATGGCTAGTAAGATATAGTTCACACATAAATATTGCTTTAACATAGTTTTTTGGTATACTATTTGTAAATTAAATGTTGCCCATTGAAATATCTAAATATTAAGGAAGCCCCGATGGCAACATATTTAATTGTTACAGTTTAAAATAACAGCGCAAAATATTGTGCGTAGGCCAACTGAAACAGTGTTAGTTTTATCATGAGGAAGCAACTGTCCACTGGGCGGAGCTTGACGTGCTCTCTCTTTCTTTGTCTCTCTCACACTCGGGAAATTTTGCATCACTTATAAGCATAATTATACATGTTTTCAATTGCAGCATATTTCATACTTATTATGGCAAAATAATGATTTTTGAATTTGTAATTTAAAACTGAAGAGAGATTTTAATGTTTGAATACTTATTTTAATATATTTAGATATGATGGCGGGGTTGTTAACATCGCAAGTTGTAAGATGTGGGGAGCCACGACATGGAGGATTGCTTGTACTGAACAAAGCATAAATTATACTTACACCAAAAAATACTTCAAATTACCACATCGTGTCTGTAGACGTGTTTTTTAAACCTACCTAGGCAAGTTACGATGTGATAAATCTGTGTTTCCACGGCAGTAATAAATATATTGTTACGCGTGTTTCGTTGACCGCTGCGTGTGAAATGGCGTGGCATTGCTACATCGTGGTCGATACGCTAGCCCTGTGTGTGCGTGATTTCAAATATTTGACGTGCACTATTTATATGTTTCAACAGTGAACTGTTTTTATGATGAAGTTAATTATTTACATCCACATCTGTTTATTTATCACAACATTATACCTTTGCCCTAGGTGTTTGAAACACAGTCGTATAACATGATTTTCCACAACCCCAAATAATACAAAGCCCAGCCCGATAACTTTCAATAAACCTAATAAACAGTAAGTACCAATACATAGAAATATCAGTTGAATAAAAATTTCCAGTAGGCTTATATGTGTGCATGTTCACTACTATCTTTTAATTTTGTATGACAAAAAATAAGCAACATGAGATGTATGCGTGAATTAATGTGCCTTTTTCGTTTGACTGGTTGTTCCTTCGTTTTAATATTTATTCCAACTGTAGCAGTAATTTTAAAGAAATAACCCAACACATATCAATAACAAAAGGAAAGAGGTAAGTTCACTGTGAGACATGTTTTTATTGATACTGTGCGTACATATCAACGTGCCATGAAATTAATTATATAATTTGTCGTGTCTAGCTAACTCCACTTGAGTGCTACCCAGATTGCAATTAATTTAGCACAAGCCTAGATGGATGACCTCACAGCAGTGTATGAAAAAACAATCTTCACAAGGGAAGAGAGTCGACAGCCGCTAGGGTGGACTGACTATTTTCCACCGATGATAGGACACTGTGAATTACAAAATGAAAACCCGGATGATACATTGACAAGTGTGATTACTTGGCATCACTAATGCAAACTCGTCGGGGTTCGCCCTCCAGCACATGGGTAGTGTGGTGACGGCCTACACACAGAGCCAGCAAGGACAGGAATAATTGCACCGTACACTAATTACAAAATTACATAAACCCTCAAAGATACACGAAACAAGATGAGTATTCACAATAAACACATACATGTGCGAAAACAAGTTTAGATGGCGCGGACGCTACTGGATGAAGTTCGTTGCGGACCACATGGTGCAGGTGGAATTGCAATATTTCTTCGTGAAAATGGCAAATTAAATTCAAACTAAATATTATTCTTGTTGAGAAAAGTATTTTTTTTATGCTTTACGCGATTACATGCTTATAACATGTCTAATTGCTGTAAAATCAAACATTAACATGACCGCGTGGTCAAGTACAAAAAGCATCAATTTACTTAAAATTACACGGATCCCTGACAAAAATTTAACTTAGAGCCCTGAATAAAATAATACACATACAATGGTACATAAATAAGCTCTCAAAAGCTATGATAGAACATATAAAGACTTGCCGTCTGTCAGCCACGTGGTTATACGTGATGTTGCCGTAAAATATTCAAACATGAAAAATACCCTCAAAAACATACAAAAAAAACAAAGCCCTTAAAATTGCATGTAGCAATAATATAGATATTACAATGAAATGTCAAAAACATAGGCAGATGGCGCGCGATTCAAGTTGTGCAGGTCGTGTGACCTCTCCGACATCTTTATCCTCCTCAATTAAGTTAAAAATGCTACAAGGCGAAGTAAATTAGTTAAGTGGAAGCATAATGCTGGGAAAATGTCTGGAAAAACGTACACAAGCAAAGGTTGCCAAGTAAACTAAATTGACTATTAAAATCTACATCAGTGAACAAAAGGTTGTAGTGTGTACGAGATAATGTCTTACCTTGCCAGCTCTCGACAGACTGTCCAGAGACAAATGTCGCACGGACCTACCATGGCCGCCTATGGTGTTCACATAAGCGGAAGTGCTATGCACGCCGAGTAAAGTATTTTATTAGTGAAATTAAATGGTACAAATTAAATTACATATTGTAATTTTCTTATGAATTTTCATATTAATTTAGTGTCTCTTTATGATGGCATTCATGCCGGAATATCAGTGTTCTTAATCTCGGTGCCACGGGCATTCTGAATTTTATAACCAAACAAGTTTAAAATTGCAATAAACACTTGAAACACATTTTAAGACATATTAAACTCTGCAAAGAGAAATATAAAACTCATTTTACACTGAAATATAACATTTATATGAAAGTTCAAAATTATTGGCCTCTTTGCACAAGTGCGGGACACGTGACACGTGCATGGTGAGTGCCATCTTTGGCTCTCACGCCACTGGCTGTTAGCAGGCGTCATATATTTGGGAACGACTTTGCCAAACAGTTTGCTCAATCCTTTGTCAGTCAAAATATTCAATGAAGTATACACACTTATAGTGTTGATATTATTATTCCGTACATTACCCAGGGTATAGTGCTCTAGGCTATCAAAAACCTTTAAAAGTAGTAGTAGTGGTGACATACCAAATTTCATTATTAAAGGATGTACAGATATCCTCACTCTCATTTTAACTCATGTTTTTATTTATAGTTTAAAAAGTGGTATTTATCCTAATGTATGGAAGAGAGCAATTGTGGTTTCCATAATTTTATAAACATTTATTTATTTTTTATTAAAAATCATATAACTGAACATCAGCATGGTTTCCATATCAGAAAAACAACTACTACTACTAATCTTTTTAATTTTGTTGATCATTTATATACTAAAGTTATTACCAGAAATCATGTTGATGCCATATATTTTGATTTACAAAAATCATTTGATACTTGTCAGCATCATATTATATTATAAAAATTACAAAATTCTGGCTAAATAATATATATAAATGAACTGGTTCACGAATTATTTTTTTAGGTAGAACCTTTGTGGTTAAAATGGAAAATATCTTCTCAAAATCCCATTCAGTATCATTTGGAGTTCCGCAGGGCAGCACATTAGGACCGCTACTTTTTAATGTTTTTATAAATGATATTGTCGGTGTAATAAGACACTATAGTACTTTGCTTTATGCCGACCATTAAAAAAACTTATAGAAGCATTAAGAGTAGCGACGATTGTGTTAAACTACAGGATGACATCTATGCTATTTATAATTGGTGTATTTTAAATGTTATGACTTAAAATGTAAATATAATACTTTGTATTACTTTTTCCAGAAAAACACATTCCACTCTTAATAAATATTTTGTAAATAATGTGCCTATTAACAGAGTAGAATAACTACGTGATTTAGGAGTCTTATTGGATTCCAAATTAAATTTTCATTACCATATAGATAGTTTATTAAGTAGCGTTAGTCGTATTCTAGGTTTAATCAAGTTCATTACTAAGTATACAACTTCTTATGAATCTATATTATGTTTATATTACTTGTTAGTTACATCTAGATTAGAATATTGTTTAGTAGTTTGGAATCACATTGCGATGCAAATAGAATAGAGAACATACAGAAGAAGGTATTTAAATTAATTTTTCTAAGATTTCCTGAAAACGTAGATTTTAATTATGAGAATATGTTAATCAAATATCGAAATTTAAGTCTAAAAGAGTGGCGTGACATTAATGATGTTTTATTTCTAATTAATATTTTTTAGCATATATTTCATGTTCAGTTGATATTAAAAAAAGTACGTCTAAAAATTCCAATTCATAAACATAGAATAACATATTTTTTCTAGTTCTAGTTGTAAAAAGGATTTAGTTAACAGGTGTGTTAATATGTACAATAAGACAATTTTTTGTTATGATCGCTTCATAGGGACAAAAATTACTTTCTTACATCTTGTCAAGCATTATAGTATTTAGACTATTGTTTATCTTTTTAATTTATACATTTTTTGTGTTTTGTGTCATGTTTTTGTATTGTCTTGTTCGTGTTCTTTTTGTATTGTGTATGTGTTGTTTATCATTTGTCTTTCTAGTTTTTTCTATGTATTTCTTTGTCACCCTGTTATTGGTCGAGTACTGTTGGGTGGCACATTAAGCATGAAATAAATATAAATAAAATAAAATAATTTTCACACATGAAGCACATAAACGGGCATGCCCTCTGCACTCTGTTGTACTTGACAAGCTAAGTGGCGCAGATTTGCATGTGATCAGTTTCCTAGAGCTTGAAGTTGTGACCGTTTTCATTGCTTACTGCATTTCTCAAGAAGTTACTTTTTACATTTGTGCCCTGCAATTTCTCTGATCTTTATGGCATTCCTTGTCAAGGCATTATTTACAACATAACTAAATAAAATACAGAAAAATGCCTTTGCTGAAATTAATCTAAAAGGTCTAAAAACACAATTTCTGGAAAAGTCTTTCGAATTTTAAGGAAAGGTACTGTGAAACATTCCCCTACAGCACAATAAAAATAAATAGCTTACTTTAAGGTGCACCACTGTTAAACAGTAATAAAAATCGTAAACTAGTGGCTAAGAGTTCTCTTGTACACTATTCACTTTATAGCTGCAATAATAACCTAAATAGTGATATTAGTTTCATTGTTCTCCACGAGAAGAAGAATGAACTAATAATTGAGTTGTTCAGTGTAGATGAGCAGACAATACAAAAGAAAAAGGTGAAAATATGTCTGTGAAAATAATTCTTAAACTACAAAAATAATTATCCTCCTCACAGAAGAATATTTGCGTAATACAGTCATAGCAGAAGAATGTTTAATAAATATACACAGTGTAGGATTAGGCAATTTAATTTGCAAAACCTTTTGGTTTGAGGCAAAAATTACTTGTATATGCATAACGTGGGTGTGGAACAAGACAACCAAAATGACTGATAATATTATCTGAGCACCGTTTTTTTGACAAAAGCTATTTAACAAAATGCAAAATAAAAAATTTCACATAACTAACACTAACACACAAAATTACATTATAAATGCACTTCAAACCTTTAATTAAATAAAACAATAACACTGGCACCTAAATCAATTAACTGGTAATGCAGAAAATTTAAATTAAAAAAAAAATGGTAACATGTTACTTCAACTATGTTGGGGTTTATCCACCTTGCATAATCACAGAAAGTTAAAAAAACTGAGTTTGTGAATCTTCTGTGCAAGGTCTGGACACAGAGCCTAAAACCATATAACATTATATCTGGCTTTTGAACAACTGGGATTTATTCCGTAACAAATATCCAAAGTCAAGATTCAACTTGGAAAAACACCAGAAGTGCCTTCAACACTTCCCTGTGATATCAAACATGTAATAACATGTACTCAAAAAAGGTGAGTGTTAGACAATTTTGCAAAAGACATTTGTGTTGCTAATTTTGCAAGCATTTCATAATCTCTAGTCATAAGTAAGGAATATTTCCTGTAATATTTTTTCTGCATGATGGGGGTGGGTTACATGTACATGACATTCACTTTATTAATGATTAGACTTTAAACAATCACAAACCATTACTATATTTCTGTCCTGCAAACGGTTTACTAAATATGCCAATACATGATCTTTTTCTCAAACTTTGAAAGTGTCTCCAGGTCTTGCTATTTGACCTGGACCTTCTATTTCTACCTCAGGAATAACCTATCCAAATTTGTAGGAATGTTTTAGATATACATTGCATAGCCCATTGGTCAGGACCATTGTAACACAATTTAAATTTTATTTTTGAAATAATTTAATTGTATACTTAATTTACGTAGAACAATACCAACAGTAAAGCTGCATCTGTCAGTATTTTTTCCAGACATATAATCCAGTTTAACTGAATACGTGGAAAAGTTTTTTTGTATCATAATAGCCCTGCCTGGCCCCAAAATGTATTGTTATCTAATGATTAATAAATTACTGAATTAATGAAAATCCCTTGGTTGATATTTTGTGCACATCAACCAGATCTGCCATGTTTTCAGGCCAGTTGAACTGACGGATCAATCAGTTTGTTAGCGTACTAGTGATCACATTCTCACAAACATAACACCAGTAATTGGGACATGAGCAGAGCACCTGAACCACAACACAAGGAACCCCTTACAACAGGGAAGAATGCCTTGTTGGTTTTTGTCTTTACTTACCAAGATGAAGACACCAGGAGATGTAGTGTCCCGACCACCTCAATACGGCTATTTAACTTTTACTGAATTTCTGAGCTCCTCCAATTTAACTTATATTTCTTGTAACGAGTTGTAACTAACATTATGTAAATACAACACATTGCAAACCAACTTAATTCTTGTAACTAACATTATGTAAATACAATACATTGCAAACCAACTTAATTCACTCTATCTTCAAGTACTACGCGTGCCCCAAATAATTAAATGTACAATTTAAACTAAACATAAAACTGTAACAGTACTGTAGTGCCGCCAGCACTTCGCTAGCTTTCCAGTTCAGAGAGAAAATATTTACGTGAAGTATTTTTCACAAGTTATCAAGTTCTGCGGTTCCTGCAGCAGGATGCTGTATCCGCTGTGTAACTGCCTGCTGTGATTTAAGCACAGCATGATCATGATACTAAACACTTTGTGACGGGAAACATGCCCTGTTTTTCATGATATTTCAGTCCCATGACTCCCGAATCACGCCCCGTATCACAAATTATTCCCGTCACATGATTTCAATATCACACTGTGGGGCCACGTGCAAAGTTCCAGTTCATTGGTTGATGCCCTAACCTTGCTCTCTCATTGGTTGGCGACTTTCAACACCCTGACTTCTCATTGGTGGGAGACTGCTCATGCGCAACTTCTTGGTGGAGGGAGACTTCTCCCCACTCATGTTGCTTTATTATGCTATGTACGGCCTGAGGAAGCCGGACTTCAGCAGAGGACGAAAGAGACTGCACATCACCGCCTGGGACGTCTCTCCTGAGTTGCGCTGCGACTCCAATTCCTTCATCACCGTGGCTCTGATATGACTTTGCATCCAGTAACGATTTCATTTTGTTTTATAATAGTATGTACAGTGTCATCTCTCTCTACATCGCCAAGTAAGTAAATGCATAATTGCAAGTGAACATGTTTCAATGTTTAATTTTATTAAATGTGTTAAACTGACTTAGTTAATTTTCTTATTGAGTGTGTGTGCTCAGCCCTAGACTACTCAGGCATCACAGTATATTGTTTACTCACAATGTTACAGTTCACAGACTATTTGAGACAAATGTAGGTACTATTTTTTCTGCATAAAACTGTAAATATTTGTGCAGCTTTCTGTCGCAATGCAAGTCCTTCTGTGTTTTTATTGCTGACTGTGATAGTTTTTTTGTAATTCATTGGCTTATTGTGTGAACTCGTGCAATCTTGTCAACTCTACTTCACGTAGCACAAGAACTAGCGAGCGGGTCATTCACACATCAAATCAACTGGAAAAGGTAAGAAGAGACACCCACCATCTCAGATTGTAATGAAACTCTTTGTAATGGCTCATACCACAGAGTTGTGAAGCTATGCCAATTTTTGTCCCTAGGCAAAGTAGTTTCTGAGAAAAAAATTGTCAAAATTTATGAATATTACGTACAAGAGTCATTTCAATGATCAATCGAATGACTAGAGATGTAAGTAAAAATTCAGAACTCTGTAACTAATGTACATATCTGTGTCAAATGTTTAACAAACACACACACATATATATAGCTCATGACTGCAAGACATTTTTGAACAACACCTTAGTCGTCAGCTGCATACATCGTTACTACAAACAGTGACTCGCGTGGGTATAGTTAGTTTGGCAGCATGGAGAGAGAATATAGTTTGAATGTTTTAACGTATTTTTTAATCTATTGCTTAAAAATGGGAGTAGGAAAGATTTTGAGAAAGTCTGTTCCAATTGTGAACGAACTATATATATATTTATATCTATAAATGGTATAAAACAAAGTCGCCTGGCCGCACGTGTCTGTATTTGGATAAGGCTTCTAAACTACTTGATGGAATTTGATGCGATTTTCACCATCATTTAGAGATTTTCTTAAAAAAGGTTAAGGTTTATAATACAATAATATTTAATGTCAGGACAGTAGAAAAATCTAATCAAGTCGGAAAAAGCAGTGTTCGAGGCGCTTGCATGGCTTATGCTGACTAAACCATTAGAGATACACCAAATTAACGTACTACAGAATTGTAGATCTCAAAAAGTCTACAAAGTCTGCAAAAGCATTAGTTTATCACACAGAGTAACCATTTTCATCTTTTAAAATTTGATTAAAAATAGGGGTTCACTAAAGAAAACTTTTTGAACAGCACAGTATTAATTCTTTTCAAGTTACAGTAAACTCCCGATTAACCATGTTAATTAGGGCCAGAGAAAACACGAATAAGCGAATTCGTATTAAAAAACCCGGATAATCGAATTTACAAATTTTTACTATTAAAGGAACAGTGATATTGGCTCCGAAAATTGTGATAAAACACAGTACCTATTAAAAATTTTGAAGAAACGCAAATCACGCACTGTATGTGCAGGATTTAAGTACATGATACGTTAACTGATATTTATGTTGCACTGAGTGTAGGTAATTCACGGCGGATTGAGTATACACAGCCTTTTGCAGGTGCCAGGCGACCACGTTCAGACACAGAGTGATAGATAAGCGATCCGTAGTTGTGCGAGTCACTTTCTCAACGTGCGTTACTAAGGCCCGTCCTTTAGATGGCAGAATTAGTTGAAAGTTTAGAATGCAATGCAATAAAGACTATAAAGGGGCTTTAAATGAGACAACCTGGCATTTAAACAATACAGTACAATCCCCATTAAAAAAAAAAAAACCCTACAATTAAAAAACTTATTAAAATTTTACCGACTTGCAAACACACACAAATGTTTACAAACTCTGAAAAGGTTAGTTTTTTGTTAACATTTAAACACTTAATATGAAAAAATGTGAGAAATGTTAAACAGTGCCTTTCTTGAAAAAGGCTTCAATTTTCTTTTGTTTAGCACCGGAATGCAGTCACTTCATGTAACAGTATTGAACCAAAGTACTTAATAGTACGTAAGTAGAAGAAAGTCAGTACCGTTGCAAACAATTGTAATCAAAATTGATTGAGCGCAATGTAGGTTAACAATCCATTATTAAAGTAGAGCCTTTCTTAATTACCTTTACTATGGGATATTTTATTTTTATTGTGAGGTGCTGGATGTCTAACTACACTGCAGATTGTACTGGCTGCGTATAAACTCAGTCTCCTTTTTTGCAAAGTAGTAAATCCTTCCTGAACTCGTAGTGGTGGGAGAGCTGACACAGGAAATGATGTTACACACAAGAACATAACAGATGTCTTTTTCTTATGGCAGCCAGTAATATGGCTGTTGGGACATAAGGGTGCATGAACTTAACTTTTACATCACCTTCATCTTCATCTCTTGATAGTATCACTCCATAAAACCAATGGTTATCATACATGCATGCTACATATGAATTCATAGAAATATGCGACATCTTAACATCAAGAGGTCAAATTTGAACAATAAAATTGAAAGTTTTGCTGTATTTTAGCGTCTGAACTGATTTTCTTTGTTCCAAATATATCTTCAGACATAAAAGTGAAATTGTGAAAGCTTCGTGTACCAGGAAACGTTTTTGCTTAAAAAAATGATTTCCGTTGATGATGTGTTTCCATTAGCACTTTTTTGTTCACCATCCAGAATGTTATGTTCTGAACTCTTGACCTGCAAAACTGAAACACTTTCTCAGCTGAATTTATTACATCAGCTGAACATCTCTGAATGCTTTCTCGGGCAACAATACATTTAACAGTACAACCAATACAAAAAAAAAAAGACCATGGCTGGTTGTAAACAAAAAAAAATCAAATTTTTTAAGCAAAAATCTTTTAAAATTTTATTATATGGGCAGTGAGAGCAGTGTTGCAACATACAGTCGCTTATCTTTAAAACAGACAAGGTAACCGATTACACCATGATTCTGTGTGTCAAGCATGAAGTAGAAAAATTACATTTTGATGTATAGTGCACACACACAACTGTAGGTGTCCCGAAAGACTGCTAATACACACCATTTTCAATGCAGCATGCAAAATTTTGAAAAATGAAGTTTTATGTTGGCATGTTCAAACTTAAAAGCAGAATACAATTTGTTTAAACTGGTCAAGAGCATTCTGTTTGCCACATGTAAATTTCTAAATATAGTGGCGTCCTTTTTTCCTGGCATGATTCTAGAGTATTCATCACTTTGGTATAATTTCTTCACCAGTTCAATTGTTTTTCCAATTATCATTATTCCATTTCCTGAGCTCAGGTAAATCTAAAATTCCTCTATCTCTACAAAATTCTCATGCTTGACGAACAGCATAATCACAGGAAACTTATTTTTTGTCCCTTTGTGATGGAAGTGCCAAGTTTTTCATTAATTATACCTACAAGAAAGTCACGTCGCTTGCTTTCTGTTGTACATTTGTTCTCTCTTTTTAAACATCCTTTTCTGGCAAAAATGGTGTGTTTAGAACCGTACAAAAATTACTTTTTAAGGTCGAACATGCAGACTCTATCTTTCTTTTAGTGAAAGCCTGTGTGGCTTATTGTGTGATTAAATGGCGACTCCCCCAATTGTGTTAGAAACGAACTTACGTTTCTAAATTACCACTATATGTATCCACTTTTCTGTATTTCTGTATACATTATAATACTGTAACTTTTTGCCCAGAAATCAACTTCACAACAGGGTTTGCAAAAATATGTTCTTTTTGAAAGCCAAAAATATGTTCCTTTTTAAACCAAACTCATTTGGATTTTTATACAAAAACCCCAGGGAGAAGTGTTTTTTTTTTTCCAGGGATTCTTCATTTTCCACATAAGAATTTTTTTTATAGAAATATAATATATGCCATATATATTGTGACCAGCAATTCATTTTTAAAACCATTTTTATGAAGAAACTTATATCGTAATGGCATATTTTAATATATACAATTGCGCTCTAAATTTTCAAATTTTTGGTAGAGATAAGAGGCATGTATTCTATATGAGTAGGCTACTTATTACTCTTAAAAATGAAGTGATTATCAGCCAGGTTCAATATTACAGACTTAAAAAAATTAATGGATGTTTACATTAGTTTAATATTCATGTTTTCAAATACATATGTTTATTAACTTGTGTCTATACTTCACCTTAATGTGGCATATTACAAAATGACAAAATAAAAAACTGATTTAGAAAAGGGGGAAAAATTACTACATTTATCAATGTTTAAATAAAAAGGCCAATAAAACTTCAGGAAACACATTAATGCACACTTTGTGATTATCTTTTATTCCTATCTTAATTTTTGGAAACACTGCAGCTGTCTTGTAAAAAAGAGGGAAATGTTTATTACAAAACATTGGTCATGTTTCTATGTGGAGGACAGCTTTATGTGGATTAGTGACAATGTGTTGTGAATTGTTACTTTTTATTCTTATTAGTAATGACAATTGTGAAGCTTTAAATCTATTCGTGAATCTTAGAATCACAATCAATGATGCCATACATTCCTAGAAGTGGCAGAAAGAACTCTAAAGAATGAACTGAAGTTATAAGGCTTGAAGACTCTAACAAAGTAAAAGGCCCTACTATGATGCTGTGTTAGTTCGCAAAATTAAAATATTTCACCTAAAAATTGAACCGCACACAAAAGTTTAAGTGACAAAGGTACAGAGCCTTTTAAAGAACATAGTTCAAAGGATCCTACCACTCACTTCAAGTGATTTTTGCAAAAGCAAGGTAATGAAATATAATAAATTTCAACTTAAAAATTTTGCAATAAAAACCACAGACTACAAGAAAAAAGCAATAGAGAAGTCAATGAAAAAATTCTATTTTTGCCAATGCATAACCATTTAATGCTGCATCTTCAAATAAGTATGAAACAATGATTACTACTTTGCATTGCTCATAACGTCAGCCTGAGAGGAAACTTGCTGGAAATTACTAGACATTGCATCGGAGGACATCGAAACTAAAGTCGGACCTTACAGACTGCACCAGAACATTAATGCAGGATGACTGGTCAACAATCATCCAATAACAACACCTACAATACACACTCACAGCCAGGAAGCCTACTTCCTGAACACAACCAGCTGTGTGGCTCTGAATCAAAAACTGCACAATTCTGTGCTGGAATTGTGTTTCAAGACATAAAATAGCAATATAACAAAAATATTAAGTATGATACATGACATACTGCTGCACAGCTTGCCTGCACACCCTATGGGTGACTTGGCCTTACAAACGAGCAGGCAAGAGCTTGGGGCAAGTCACAAACAGTGGCAGATTACTCTTCAAGTGCCTACTGAATTGAATCCAAGCGTTGGACAACTTTGAAGACGGAAATAAGTAACGCGTTCAATTATGAATTGTACTGCCCACCCAGATTCCGACAATCAGTTGCCACCCCCTTGAGTCAAGATTGTTTTACTTGATGAGAGACTATCTCAAGATAGCTGAGAAGGAAGTTCAACAGACACCACAGGATCACAGCACCTCTGCTGCCCTGTAACGTCACACCGGCCAAACCTGGAGTGGAGGCGGTAAACTCATTGTCGCCTCAACGCAGGGAGATAAGAAATACCCACCGCTGCCGCAACCCTACGATAACAAACCAGTGCGGAGAAAGGCTACTATCCCCCGCGCCACCGGAAGAGCGCTGATATAGGGATTTTCAACTATATAAGGAGGCACGAGCAAGCCTCTGGCTAGAGTCGATGAGCTCCCCAGCCGCATAGGTCAGCGAGCACTCCATGGGTCTGACCAAAACATCTCTCTTTTCTCATACAACCTGCGAAGGGTCCAACCTCTCCAGCAGTTTGAAAAGGCTCTTCCTGTAGCAGACGACTGCACGTCACTCCAGAGGTAAACTCAACGTCCAATCCATGCACCCCTTTTTACCACAGTCACGCCCTTGACACCACAGTAGCCGGTCGTTGCAACCTTTCCCTTCTGGACAAACTCCCCCTGAGAGGATACGCTGTAAAGAGCATAAATCTAACATAAAATTGAATAAGTTTCAGTCCCGAATAATTTTGCTTTATTCTTTTTCCAGGGTTACCTTCGCCTGAATTAATTACATAAATAATTAATTCTTTATTTAGCTAGTATAATCCCACCGGGATTCCCCATTTTGTAGACTGTAATAATATATATTACGTTAAAGATGAAATTGTTGACTACCTTACTTTTAATTATAGTTCCTTGTTAATTTATTTTATTATAATTCTGTCAGTGAAACTTTGTTGCGTGCAATAAAACCCCACTAAGGAAAAGTCTTGAGGCATGCCAAACTCCACAGGAGATGGGGCTTGAATACGGCTATTGGAGTCCGAAAAGACATTCTGCTGCTCCTGGGTTTTCAGTGCTCCCTCGCCTACCCTCGGGGGTGTCCTAATTCCGGACTGCACATCTCTCCGCCAATGCCTCGGGTGCGGTGAATAAGACACAACCCCAGGACTATACATCTGCTGGAAGGACAGAAGGCTAGTCTAGATGCACAGTAAAAAGGGTGGTATCCAGAGTTATAACCGGTGCGAAGAGCGACATGCTTTACAGAGGTCAAATAACTTACAAGTGGGCGCAGAAGTGTGAGGACATGCCCCCACTTGCGGATCCAGAATTCAAACCTCGACCCATTTCTCCGTTCATTCCTGTTGACCACGAATTCCGAGCTTCACGCCTACTTGGGTACTTGTTGGCCATGGCCAGATCAGGAACTTATAAGCTACCTCCAGCCGGAGACTCCCTTACCTACCATAACAGTAGCACCATCCAAGCCAGACCTGAGAAGAGTGATTCGGAATACGTGTACAATCTGTTCAGCTTCCAGGAAGGTAACCTGGGTTCGACTACCACCGAAGGTCACCCCAAAACCCAGCATAATTCATTCCCCTGTAAATTACATCCCCAAACGCTGGCCTATGCGACCACTGCAGATAACATCAACCCCTTCCGGCGGGATCATCCACCTCTACCATCAATATTGATTAATCTGTATCACGACACGTATCCCGGGACAATTTGTGTCCCACATTTTGGCAGGTCTTGCAGTGAGAAAGATTGTACTACCCGGACGGGAAACAATCACGGTTCGACTCACTCTGGGGATTGATTCCCCTTCCGTCAGATGGTATCCCCCCACTAAGCGGCCCCCTATTGAACCTACCACAACCCATCGGGCTAAAGTAATAGCAAACACGCTATGGTAGGATCACCTACTGAACTCGGGAGGGCAGTCAGCACTCTAACCACTCATCCCGAGAAAGAGACAAGCATCAAGTACCTACCACAATTGTTCAATATTATTAATAAGACCCTTTTTATCATACTCATACATGATTTGGATACACAGGCTTACATATACTCTTTAGGTAATTGCAGTGTTCACTGATAATAAAACAAGATGAAGAAAATGAAAGAAATAGTGGCACAAAAATACCCACACATTTTGACACATCAATTTTTTTAGAAAATTATGTGTGGTACCACAAATAATTTTTTTAGAAAATTATGTGTGGTACCACAAATTTTTGTACAAAGAAAAAACAATAACGTTGAAATACCGAGACAATATTTTATTAAAATATATTTCAGGTACAAGGCAAAGTATTCAGTTTGTCTTTTGAAGATAATCACTGAAATTGCCCATCTATATCAGTAAATAACATTAATTTGGAATTCTATTCATCAGCCATTTTCAATGGGCCATAAAAATTTTGGTGTTCAGAATTTCTCAACAACTATTTTCAACAAGCTCAATATATTATTGTTAAAAAATAATGAAAATTCAACAACAAGCGTTCAGCTACGGCCCCAAAATTACACATACATGTTATTTTAACCACTTTAGCCTCAATACAAAATCCTTACAACAAACAATGAATACAACTTTTAAAACTTTAATTAAAAGAGAAAAAAACAATTTATGCAGGCATGCACCCTATCTAACAACCCTTCCAAAGGTGCTGTCTAAAAAATCTATACAAATAAAATATGACAATCCAGAGAACACGCTTCCTATTTAGCAGACCAAGCACAGGTGCCACTAGTAAATGCCAAAGGATCAATACCAAAAGAGATATAAAACATTGATTGCTTGAAAGGAGCTGAATATTGATCACACACAAGCAGCTGAAAACTTATCCCTTTACACGAAAATTAAAATAACCACCATAAATTCTTTGGCTACAAGTTCAATCTCGTACCCAAGTACAGGACTTTAATGTCAATGGATACAACATATAAAATACCCGTCATAAATAACAAATAGACCAATCGCAGGTAGGCAGACAATATACTTGGCAACGAAGGCAGTGGTCAAATGTGCTGACAAGTGAATTCACACTGGCCGAGTGATGCCAGGAAGAGGGGGGGGGAAACCCCCAGATTATCACAAGGCAAAATATTAAGCAGGAACCATACAACCACTGCATTAGTTTAATCAAAACAATAATTTGCAACGGGCGTCCAAAATATAATTTAGAAAACAATATGAGTGAAGATATTCCTAGATCATATATTTATATCACAAACTCACATTCAAAACTTTCACCTATATTCAATGCCGACCCACCTGCACTCTGTTGCCCCGTGTCGCCTTGAAATGCTTAAGGCATTTTTATCATAATGAAAGTTGATGACTGCTGAGACGATTCTACTGGCACCAAGGTCGGACAACAATAGGACTGCTTAACTTTTACATTAATTAAAACTGACAAAATAAGTTAGGGGAAATGTGACTAGTGCACACGCATGCAGGAAGGGAAACCAGAGAGGTTGTAGAACAGGAGAAGGGACAGGAGACAGAGATAGGGAAGCCAATGGAGTGGTGGCAAAACATAACAAAGGTGAGGAGCTTGCTGCAATCTGCGCAAGGCAGTAAACACAAAATCAGTTCTGAAACACATTTTAGCGTATATACTATTGGAATATTAGAACCATCACCAACCCCATGCGAGTATTAATATCAAAGGCTCAATATTTTTATATCTTGCAATACATAAAAATATATGTAATCTACACACATAATAAGAGAATATTTATAAATTGTAATGTTTACTGGGGGAGTAACTTTATAATCCTATTGGCATTGTCCACGATAGAGGGTTAAAACAAACTGAGAATGTGGACAGCTATAATGAAATTAATGTTTATAAATTCTCTTTGCAAAGAGACAATATACTAGCCGTTAAAATAATTGCTAAATTTCACAGTAGCTTCTGCAGTGTCACTATAGCGTCAACCCTGGCCTAAGTCACTTTCTTACAATTCAGCTTATATTCTTTTGTGTGTGTGGTTTATTTTGCCAAGTAATATGGTCAAGGGTTTTTATTTAGGTGAATGAAACCTTATAAATAAGGCAAGTTAAATTATGTAGAATTTACTGGCATAGATTCATCACAACATTACTCAAATTTTGAGAGCATATGTAATACAGTAGTAAAAAAATATTTGGCAATTTTTTAAGATGTAAAACATCACCACCAAAATGATTATAAAAAGTTGTGTGTGAATTATATAAATTTGTTTAATTATTATTTGAAAGGCTGGCTTAAAGAAGAAGGTAGTCTGATGCAGAGCCGTAGCAATGAATTTATTTCCAAAGGAGGAGGGGACGAGGATTTGAAATTTATATTTTTGGAAAAAATATGAAAGCTATAAAATTAAAAATTATTAGTTTAAAGAATGATTTACAACCAATGGGCTAATATACAGAGACAGCACTGCAAAATTACATAAACCTCAATGTTCACGGGGGATTGCAAATTTATATGTGAAAAATTAAAGATATTTTACTTATAATTAGTTCAAAAAATTTTTAAACAATGGGCTAATTAATATACAGATTTGGAACCACAAAATGCTATAAACTTCCTTCATGTTCAAAGGGGATCACACATGTCTTACATTTAAGAAAAATAATAAAAGTTGTAATTTTTTTAAATTTTAAATTTGAATATTTTATTTTCACTCACAACTACACAGCATACCTATTTACATAGCAACCTATAGCCCCGGCGCAGGAGAAATCCCTTTATCAATTTCTCATTGTTTAGCAATGTAAACCCCCTATTATAAGGAGGCGGCACTGAGGCAGGGAATTCTCCTTATCATTTTCTGACTCACCTCTTTTGCAAGGTGAATCTCAGCAGCCCCACCCTGCATGTTGTGATGACAAGAAATTCCCCTTGAATTCGTATTTCATTTAATTTCCAGTTTTTCAGTTGAAGCGTTTGTTAACCAAATACTATAATAAAGTGAATCTCTTTATTTACTTGATCATCATAAATTGTTTTAAAAAAATACTACCATTTCTTAATTATAAAATTTTCCAGAAAAAATATTAGAAAATTTTGCGATTCAGAAAATTTCCTGGCCCACATCTCTGACGGTGGACTGTCAAGTCTGATGGCCGGAAGGAGAGTGCCGTTAACTGGAAATAAATTGTAGGCTACCCGAGATCAGGAAATCTTATCTTTATACCACAAAAGTTAATAAAACAAAGTTTTTTCAGCCAAACAAAACCTTTTTAGCTTGCAGTTCATATCCACAATAAAATTTCAAAATGCTAACAGAAAACACTTCTGTATCATAGATTTAAGTATGCCTAAATTGAATACTATATGTTCTTTAAAAAAAATTTCCAAGGTGATAAAAAAATATTACAAATTCAACTATAAGAATGGGGCTTCAAAATTATGTAAACAAACAATATTATGCACAAAATGTAAACAAACAGAAAAGTCACAATATTACCAAAAGTGTAATACTTTTACAATAGGAACGTTTAATTCCTTACCTCACAGCAAAAGGAGTTAGATTTTTCAAACAAAAATACATTTTTAATATTGCACCCCCAGAATAAGACTGTTGTAACTCCCAAAAATTGGGTTTTGAGGTAAGTCCATATCCAGAATGACCATTTTCATAAGCTATCGAACAGTAAAACTGTAGTATGGAACTACAGTTTTGACATTTATGAATTTACATGGGTTGTAAACACAAAGACTGTTGTATCTATAATACCACACTTTTCCTGTCAGTAAGTGGGCGATGGATTATTTGTAAAACTGTGGTAACTCTAGTTATAACAGTTTTGCTGTTAGGAATTAATTAATTTCAATGGTTGGTACTTAAAGCTGTTCCCTGCCATTATCAACATAGAAGGGTTTAACTGTTGTGCGATCAACTTGAATGAAATATGTTCTTAAGGGATACATCAGTTACAAGTATGTTCTGTAACCATTGCAAATGTGTCTTCCCAAGCAGAGGGAAGCTGCTAACTCATATAACTCATATTAGTTCTAGTGAAGGCTGTGATAACACCCGACATGAAAAACAGGAAGGAATTAACAGTTCAGAGTTAACATCACAACAGAGACCAACTAACGAGAAGGACATCCTAGAATCTCAAACCACATCATATACTAATATAAATGGTGAAATATCTTCTCTCGATAATGAATCGGAGGTAAGAATATTTCACATTATACATCAAATGCAATGTTGGCCATATCAGTAATTAATTGTATTACACTGCCATAGCCTTAGATTAGACTATTGAATAATTTTGTCAGCCAAAGAGAAAATAATGGCAAATGAGAAAACTTTTGTTCATTATTCTTGCAGGTTTTGAAAAACAATAATGTTAAACCTACATTAATATTTGAAGTAAACAACTATTTTATGGAATATTCAGTACAACGTACATAAAATAGATGATAAATGAAAACAATTCAAATATGAACCCAAACACCTCCGCTGATTTAAATGAGGTAAAAATTAGTTCTTTACAGTGTCTAAGTACCGAATAAACTACTGACAAAAATTAGTTAATTTTTTTACCTTACAGTGTTATTTGACTTTGTGAATAAAATAGTTAAGTTACTTATTTCGAACCACAGCCTTGCCTACCTTATCATAAAACTGCCTGAAACAACAAAAATAATTTCTAAGGCCAATAAAATAGCGAACAAAACTGCTATTGCTGGGGATTTTAGAGACTTTAATCAAATAATTATAATGAGTGTTGATATTGTTTCAGAAATTTGAAGTAAATGTCAATGCTTCTGCTAGTTTTGATGACATAAACTGGAGTGACAAATCTAATGCAGACCCAAGCTGGGCCGCTAGAGGTACACAACAGTTTACCTTTATGCAGTAAGGATAGCTCCTCTACCGAAGAACATACAGGTAGGCTCAAAATATATATTTATTCCCAATAAGAACAGTATAAGTCATGATGAAATATAGGGAATATTTTAATATTACAATACAATTATATTGTTTGTTCTAGGGCAAACTGAAAATGGAACACGGAAAAGACAGCGCAATGAAAATGAATGATTGACAAATACTGGGAAGTAAAAAGGAACAAAGGTGAAAGGGATATATATCTACAAAAGGTAAGAATATTCCTGCACACGAAATGAAGCCACCATGCAATGAAATGTGCTGCCCGCAGTGTCACACAAAATATACCCAACATCAGAGGTTAGAAATTCATAATAGTTTCTTGACATTAGGTGACATAACTAAGCAGCGTACATTTATGATCAACAGCATGACAAAAATAGAACCCACTCAGAAAAGTATGAGTAAATGTGCTAACAATGTTTACTTAACTGTCAAAAGGTATGCTTATACAGCATGGGACAAGTTGTATGAACTAGACATTGTAGGTCCAGACAATCATGGTAAGCACAGTAATCACAGAAAAAAAAGAGGTTATATTACAAGGGATTTGCAGTCACATAAAATTCTTCCCCATAAACGAGGTATGTGCTAAGGAACACACGCACAAGTCTTCAATAACAAATTTAATTGAGGTTTTTTTACACCTAAACAAAAAAGGACCAGTGTGTATTTTGCATGCAATATAACAATACCAGTCATGAGGAAAAGGTGAATCTGGACAGTATACATCAGAACCACATTAGAAAAAAACAAATATCAAGGGAAATGAAAAGGACTGATATGAAAATGGCACTCAAAAACAGCCAAATAAGAGTACGTGACTGACTTGTAGTCAGTACTTCAGACACCGTGCTGCAAGTTATCAGTATTTTAGTATGAGAGGAGACTAAACATTCATAATTTTACAATATTTGACAATGCATCAAAGAATGGTTATTGTTACCTTTGGAATGAGGCATCTGAAATCAAAGGAGCTATAGAAATTGCATCATGTATATGAGTACATAAAGTCTACCAACTGTAAAGTTTTTATATTTTACAGCACTAATTGTTGTGCTCAAAATAAAAACATTCTTAGCTACAATGTATCTGTTTGCCACCCAGACATCTCAGAAGGTAGGGTCCATCACACACAAACATTTTGTTATAGGACACACGCAGAATGATGAGGATTCTATGCATTCTTGTATCGAAAAACAAAATAAAGAGAGCTTTGAAAATCAGCCCTGTTTACGTAACTTCACAGTGGACATGGAATTGTGCAGTGTTCCAAAATCACCACTCTATCATGTGAGAGAAATTAACTTTACCGAATTCTATGACTTCAAGACATTATTTGCTGAGATGAGAAGCAATTTCACTGTAGATGAAAATGGAGATGATGTGACATGAAATGATATTCGTGTTGCAAGTCAAAAAGGATCACAAATACATTTTATTTTAGAAGACAGATTTTCAAAGTCATGATTTCAAAACCATCAATCTTAGGCGATGTCGAAGAGGTCGCCTCTTGGCAGAGAATTTCTCACTTACTCCTGCCTACATTACAAGGCCATGCATCTCTTCTGAAAAGAAGAAGGATCTTTTATTATTATGTTTTGATGGAATAATTCCAAGTGTATATCACGAGTTTTACCACTCTCTGCCAACTGTTCCAGGCGAAAAGAAGGAACATTCCCAATGAGAACACTTTTGAATGTGAAAACCAGTAGTCAGTGTTTATTTTTGATGATGAAACTCTTCAATTATACTAGCATCATTGAAATAATGTGTTGCATTATTGAATACAGTTCGAAACATTAAGGATTACTAAATATTTAGTTTTAAATAATTCAGGCATACTGTTAATAATGACTCTTATGACTTATTTAGGTTGTATGACAATAGAGTGAATATAATGCCTGTTACTTATGTTATTGTTTCTGTTGTGCATCAAATGCTTTGTTTTGATTACTAAATGTGCTACAATGAATTTCTGGACAGCTTTTTACCATGTTAACATTTAGTAACACTAGTATTTAGTTGATTAATAAACTATTTTTAATACAAACACTATTCCTTACAATTTGCTACTTGATAACATTTCAACTGTCATAACAACAATAAACACATTATTTATACTTTGTTTTCATCCTTCTATGTGCTACTATGTGTTTGTGACAAAGGTTTACTCTGTGAACAGTTAGTAATGTTCGTTGTAGTCCTTAAACAGTGACTGTCATTAATAATAATTAATAACAACATTGTAGTAATTCTTCATTTTAATTAATCACCAACAATTAAACTTTAGTAACTACGATTATAATTTTTTAAAATTGTACTTCAATTTTAGAAACGCATCAAGACTAACTCTAGAAGCATTGCGATGGCACGCACATGCCACAGAAATTACGCACAGGAGATATTAAAACCTTATTTTTCATGACAGTTTGAAATCTTTAACTTAATTTGCTCAAAACATTGATTTCGTAGCTACAATAGTCTTATTCTGGGGGTGCGATATGAGTTGAATAGTTACTATTTATTGACACCATGTGTGTATATGTACGTGTGTATGTATGTACATACATATGTATGTATAAGCTTTGCTATAGCTGAATATTATTGTATTATGATTATATTACCTTTGAAATATTATTCACACAATATTTCATCAGTTAAAATGGCATATTTTTGCTTCAACAGATTGACAATAGGCCATAAAACCTATTTTTTGTGGGTCGTAAACTTTATCTAGCTTCCACATGCACGCAATATTAGCAAACCTGTCTTATTCTAAGTGCGCCAGGTTTATTTTTGACTAATACATTTTTAGTGCTACCCTAAGACCAGACAAAGTTAGTCCTTACTAAAGCAAGACGATCCCCAGACTAGTAGTAATACCGATCTCTGAATACAAAAATTGGTCAGGGGATGATCTTTTCTTAGTCCGGACTAAAAATGACTATGAATAAGGCCCTAAAATACCAAATATACCCTTGTTTTAATCTACTGCCAAGCCTTTCGCGCAACTGACAGTACAGGGAGGAAGGCAGGTTGTTACATCCCTTTGGGATGTAACACGGATTAGGAAAGACAGGAAAAGGTACACAAACCTACGGTCAACACCAAACACACAATTCAGAAAAACAATTCCTATATATTGAACCATAGATTACACAAAAAGAATTTTTGATTTTTTAATATAATACTGCTTGATGCTGCCACACTGGGGGAAGGAAGGAAGGAAGATATACTGCAACATACAAAAAAAAAAGGCCAGTCTATTAAGACTGGCCTTTGTCCCAACAAAATCACACCAAAGATTATGCAACTCTTTCAAGATCAACCATAACAGGCAAAGGAGCAATACCATAGCATGCAAACCCTATAACATGCTACCTCACTATAAAATTTACATTAAAAACGAATCACTATAATTGCCTCTATTGGCAAATAGAATACTGAGGTAGCTATCACACTTTAAAAAGTATTCTCATAGGAAAGACATACAGCAGACCACACTTGATCCATTACACAGAAAATCCACCTCTTACAAAAAACATAATAGAAATACCAATATATATATTTTTATAACATTGACTGCAAAGAATCACTTCCCCGAATATTGTAAGACACGCCAGAAAATTTAAACTAACTATTAAAAAACCACCTACACTTCAAAATGCAGAGAAGACAAACATATTTCTACCATTTCAGGTTCCAAATATTTAAGTAATCTACTAATTACAAGGGCAACGTACTAAAACACACTAATAAAATTACTTAGCTTTTTCAACTTTCAAAATTGCCACGCCTAGCGCCATGAATGCTAACTGAAGATACAGATAATGTCATCCCCTCGCCAGCCAGCCCGCATCACTCGTAGCGGAAGACTGTACGATTATTCAGGCTGGCAGGCACTTATTTATACACCCAAAAGTGCGGCTGGAAATATCAAGAAGGGGCATGAAGGTACAAGGTGTTTATGGAACATGCCAGGTGTATGCGTAGTTCCGAATGCTGCCACAATGAGGCGCTTGACGCCTTCACGAGCACTGCTGGCCGCGACCCAGTATGGCCTTGCATCTGTTTGAGGTGAAACGTACGTTGCCAATCTGCTTGGAGGCGGACGAGTCAACTTGAGAAAAGTTCTGCAAGGTATTTTCCGCAGCATAGTAGTGTTAATTCTTCACTAACATTAGATCCACGTTCTAGTAACATTTCTTTAATAATCTATAATCAGGGTCCCAAAAATGCAGGCTACTATCTTCACGTTTCTTGACTATAACTTTAACATGAACGAAACGTCTTTTTACGTGTATAGTTTCATAAAAACGTGCATGCAGGGAAGTAAGGTCGAAATTAATTTTAACACATTTGGCTATATTGCAGTCGCAATTTAGGAGAAGTTCATTTTCCACCACAGTGTTCATTACCTACTTGCTCGGCCCAATTCACTAGGCATAGTGCGTCATTCATACCAGTCCACATTGCGAGTGTTATTATTTTAAAGCAGTTCAATGATACTTCATGTTATAATTACAAAATATATTGACATGTATTTTCACAGTTTATAGCACCATAAACGGGGACAGGAATTAAGCTCTTCAGGCTGGCAGGACAGTTAGTTTGCCACGAAAATGGAGTAGATATTTATAATTTCTTGAAGTAGATTAGTTAACACCGTGTCAAAATTTGAAACAAGGCTTCAATGTGGCAGTTCCCGAAAACACCAGGCACAATAGCAGGTTAGATGGCTGGTGGACTAATATGAAAATTTGCTACTTGTGGCAGTAAATTTTCTGCGTTGTTTGAATTTAATATTTTAGGTTTTAATTAATATTTGCAAACATGTGAAGCATTCTTTGTGTTAGGAGTTGTCGTTAGTAGATTCTGAAGTGTTTTTATGTATAGTTAATATTACAGCATATATTATTATAATTTTATAGTTGTAACGTCTTAGAAAAGTTATTTTACGAGTTAGTATTAGCAGCCTTATTTTCAGTGATTGCTACATGTAATATTTAATTATTTATGGTTTTCTTGTATGCTACAGCTACTGCATTAATGATTTATATTTAATATTTCTTTTAGACGACAAGTATATTTTTTAATCCGATTTTAAAATTATAATTGTATTTGGGAGTCTTTCTTAAACTATGTGAAGAGGTTTTCAAACTAAGGCCAAAGGTCAAGTGCAGTTTGTTACTGGCTGTCATGGTAATGTATGGCATGATTTATAATACGTGATTAAGCTACCTCGTGATTGGCAATAATTTCAAAAATTACAATGGCGTATGAAAGTTAAAGAATTTTTAGGCCATATTGTTTCCGCCAGGCAGGATGCCAACCCTGTGGGTTTTGCCTGGTAGGCTTTTAATGCGTGGAATGGCGCCCATAGCATAGAGTCATCCGTGTCGGTCAGTTATGCTGTATGCGGTAGTGAGTAACAACGAAGCAGCACAAGCGACATGACATGGCAACAACATACTTATTTCCCATCCTTCTTTTGGATCCAGGCTTTGTATTGGCACTGGCCAAGTTAGAAATTAAGTTTTTGTTCCATATTAAACCATTTACATATACATACACTGTACATTATAATTTATTATAGTACATCCTTTACGTATTCATTATGATTATGCTTACATATGTTTTGGTGTAGTAGATTTCAAAGCAGAGCTCAATGCACAGCTGTACGTCACAGATTTTGCAAACAAAACCTATCTTTCTGTATTTTCTTCTGTTTCATGTACACAACACATCTGCATTGCTGTTTATGTCCCATTGCAGGATTGAAACTTGTGCATGGAAAGGGATGTGTTAACCGAAGGGTTAACCAAAGGTTTTGTGCCACCACACTTCATTCTGTGTAGTAGTTGTACAACATTTCCCTTATGTGAAGGTGAAATGTGCCATTGGAAGTTTGGTATTCATTGTAAGTTTTGTAAAAAGTGTGCGCATTGAAAACAGATAGGTCCCAAATATGTAAAAACAGCTTCTTGCACCATTAATGGTTTTGCAAATAAATTCTATAAACTCAGTATCATGTCCGATCTTTCTACAGCCCCCACTGATTCATGGTAGAGAACCCACTGCGGTTTCTGGACCTTCAGTCCGGTTGCACTGTATGTTGTTTTGCTGTCAACCAACGCAGCAGTGCTAAAGGTTGTCAGCATCTTGTCGCACCATTTGACTGCCAACAAAATGCCAGAGGTCCTGAACTGAACCTCTCCTTTCTTCAATGTGACTTCCATCTTCGGCATATCTCTATTTTTCCGGACGGTGCCACGCACATTCGTAGCCTTGTCGTGCAACCACATAAATAATGTGGGACTCGTGTACCAATTATCCACATGTAAGGTATGCCCTTTCTACAGATACAACTTAGAAGCATGGCTACTAAATCCGCTGATTTATCCAGTCCATACTATATGTCACTGGAAGCTCCCATATAGACAATGTAATCTATGATGTAACCATCTTGCAGTCACGTAACACAGTTTTATTTCAAATCAACTTTTCTTAAAAGGCACATACTGCTTGAAAAATAGCATTCCTTTTGTATAGCAGCAGACTTTAGTGGATGCATAACTTAACAAACGAGATGAAGACAGTCCGGAAAATCTGACGTATTTTATCAACAACGGCCTGTAATTTGTAAAGTTGGTCTCCACCATACGACAAGTTGGTGTCAGCAAAGTGCAGAACACAGAGAATAGTTTAAAACCAATCTCTCAAAATACTCCAAAAATGGGTGTTGTCAGCAGCGAACCTTTTGACCAAAACTCGTGAAGTGCCAACTTATTTATGCGAGGCATCAGGAAACATAAAGCGAGGAACAATACAATTTGTCACAGATGATGTCCATCCATTTAGTCGTACGGGGCAGATCTGGACATTGTTCAATCGAGTACTTGAAAAATCTATTACTTTTGTCTACAATAAAGGCTACAAACGTTGCCAGAAAAAATATCAGGAAATATTGCAAGAGTGAACTTCCTACATGTAGGCAATTTTCCTCCATATGAGGATGCACAACAGGATTAAATTCCTTTTGTGACTAACAAGACGTACGTTGACACTCCATAGTTGTAGACATGTCACATTCACCTTCACGGTCATCCAAATTTGATGACGTTTCAGAAATTACATGCCTAGGCATTTCCGTGTCATGTGTAATGCATGTGGATGTCGATGGTTGCGGTGATACTGTCCTTTCTTTGCTGTGCGCATCATCATCTGATACTTGATGATCTGACAGATCCTTGCTGTCACTTTAAGTATTTCCTGCTCGGACGTACGTGGTCGTTTCGGCAACCTTGTGAACTGCACGGATACATCTATTTATCATGCCAATCTACAAACACAAATACCGACACGTACTCACAATGCAATACTACAGTCCACAAATACTTCACGACACATTTACAAAGCACAGCATCGCAGTAGGAAGTGGATAATTATTTAATGTCAAGTTTGTGCTACCACAATGTATAATAGTACAGAAACGACTTAATATGATGTAACTCAGGCCCGAGAGCCTATATATGGAAAATCCTAAAAAGACTTAATATTAAGGGGAAAGCCTGCTAAACCCACTCGACACGAAATCATCTAGATACTGGTGTAAAATTATATTTCCGATAAGTTGATAGGAATTTCCTGACCACACAGAAAACATACAAATTAGTTTTGATTAATTTAAAGATTGTGATCTTGGATTCGTGATAATTCAGTTGCTTGTATAATTAGCCTACAGAGCCCTGTCAAAGATTCACAAGCTCTGCTGACTAGTTTGGAAAGAAAAATTTTAAATATTTTTATATTTTCAAAAAAAGAAACTTTATGGTTAAGCTGGAGCACTAGTTACAGTTTTCTTGTATTTAACATGGTTAAGCAACCCAAATTACATAATTTACATGTTATATCACAAAATTTTCCCTAATCTTCACAGCCCTCCCCACTATTGCATTTGGTAGCATGTATTGAAATATTGTGATGCCCCTAGTAACTTTGTGCTCAATGTGATTAGTAATGTTGACTTGTATCATTTTCAGAGATATTTTTGTATTTTTCGGAAAAGCAGCTATTATTAATAATTACCAATATTCAATTCTGCCCATCATTTTTCGCTATGCGGAAATCATGTGATGACAGCTGTGTCCACCAGCCAACTAGGTACCTTAGGCTGGAATCTCAACCATCCATCACACCCGACAGTCAATCCATCTTTTTTTTTCACTCATCAGTTGAAAGAGATTCACAGTAATGTCATCCGTCAATCCTTCTGTAGGCGTATGGCAAAATTTCAGTGTGACAACACTGTGATATTCCTTTAGTTATACATATATTTTGATTGTAAATACATTTTTAACAAAAAAATATTTTGGGGAATAATTCTTTCAAATGATGAGAATTTATACAAAGTTTTTTACATTAAAAATTCCTGAATTTACAACCAAATAGGTACAAATAAACACAGATCCACCACTATGCATTTTATTTCAAATTCAAAGTGTGTATTCACGTCTGAGGAATGTTGTCGGAAGGCAGTGGCTGGTCCGTTCGTCGAAAGTTACAGTATGGTAAATATTTTATGGATATTGGATAGAAAAAAGTTGTCCTGCGATCGGTTGAATATCACGTGGACTGACAGCTGCTGCAATGGAAGGTTGCAAATGCGAGTCCAAGGCCGTGGTTACACGAGTGCTGTTAAACACATTCAGCTAAATACATTCGGTAGCCATGTCTGAACAAGTTTAAAAACAGAATGTGTTTTCGCAGTTACACACCTAAAGCAGAATGACATCAATGGAAATTCTAACCTCAACAAACATGGAACTTAAATTGTATGATATTTAATAATAATAGCCTTCATTTATTACCATTGATATTTTTAATTGTTATGAAACCTACACTTTTACTGTGATGTCACAAGTGCAGGAATTGCCACCAAATTCAGCAAATATTTATTACACTGCTTGTTTACTTCGAACCAGCCAATAGGAGAGCAGCAAAGAAGAGAAGTCGTTCGAAACTACTTACGAAAACTGTTCACTTTGAACGCGAAACAACTGCGATCGGAACTCGTTCGAAGGTAATGTAACCTCTTCAATAGCTGGAAGTAGTTCTGCATCCTGTGTAACCGCGGCGGCGGCGGCGGCGGCTCAACTTTAGAAACTAGCACACAGGCGGTGACGTCATTAAGAGCAGCAGCGAGCCGCACAGTTAATTACGCTATGGACTTATCGGATCCACGTGACCTTTTAATAAATTACCAGCCAATTTGAAGACGGCTTACATATAAACAATTCATTTATTCATTGAAATTGTTACAAATATTTGCCACCGGGATGAGGCAACATCGAACTTGTAATATTATCAGTATCCAACTTACTTCTGCTATGACTGCTCCGCTGCCGTCTCTAAACACCCTTTTACGTATGATATCTTCTGGTGCAAAGTGTTTTTCACACACTGCTTGTCCAGACATCAACTCGAAATTCTTTCGCGGTATTGCGGCTTGCCACCTTGCCCTTTTTATTGGATCTTTTGGAACAATAAAAAAGGAATACTTTGAAGGCTTTGATCCATAACCTTCATTACAACCTGGTGCGACACAAGCGCGAGGCATTACTCTTTATTTCGAGCACTGCACCAGCAAATGTTGGTGAATACCACACCAACCCCAAATTCACAGAAAAATGTAAGGACATATTTATCTATTTATAATCTAAAGGGTGCAAAACAACGTGGCCTTGGATATAACCATACAGCCAAACAATCATCAAAATCGAATACAAGAAACGTAGAAAACTAGAACAAACGTGATTAAACACGGCAGAAACACATCAAAAATCGTAGAATACAAAATTCGAAGGCCTATTAAACTCACAGGAACGTCAAACGTCACACACACATAATGACGTCGAGATCCCGACACCGAGGATCAAAAATACGTACCGCACACGACGACGGATACTACACTACTTAAATAGGACATAAACTAATACCGAACAGACTTCATAACACTTCCTCACTTTCACATTAGCTTTCGCAGACGCCGCAGAAGACACACTCGAGATCGTGTTTTCGACGAGTGAGGACGTGTCTTCAAGGAGTGAGGAGTTCGGCCTGCCACTGTAGGTTTGTATAGCTTTCGCGACTTTTGAGTGTCTGCTCGTCGGCTGTTGGGTCTAAAAACCTGACAGCCATTTCGAGCCTAGCCCCTTGGGGGTCAGCGGCGACAGACTCTCTTGCAGCGAATAGGCATACTTAATTCTTTCTCCTTACCGTTGCTTTCCTAGTACACTCCCCCCCCCCTTTTTTTGGGTCCTGGACGGGCGTAGCTCTGTGGAGGGGGTTGGGCCCCCAATGAATCCCATGATAATATTCATCATGTAAAAAACACATCACCCGGTGCAGAATTTTATGAACCCAACCTGAACAATAGGTCTTTTGTTTTTTCGAGCCGGGAAGTAAATTCTAGTTTTCCCCTCTCTTCCTCAGACATGGAATTTGAATTCGAGCTTCAGGGTAGCAACCTGAAAAGGCGCAACTCCAATGAGAACTCGGAGGATGCCAGATCCGCTCTTCGTACCCAACTGAGCAAAAGACAAGCAAAAGAAAACATTGAGTACGAACAGCAAACCCTGGTTGAGTCCAGGCAACAGGCACAATGTGCTCCTGGCACGGCACTGGACGTGCAGCCAAACATTCCGGTTCGAAACCGGTATGCAATTTTGAGGGAGCAAGTGGCTTCCACCTCGATCCCCGGCTCTTCAAGCCAACCACCAAACGTGAACCTGAACCTGCGCAACAATGCGAAACACAGAAAGCCAACTTTCCGCCTCGTGGTGCGTGACACAGGCAGGTACTCTTTCCTCGTTCGACAGCTCCGAACCATCCATCCCTCAGGCTTTACCATCAGCATGGCCAGGAATGGTCTGCACATCGTTGCAACCGACCTGCAAAAATATGAGGCCACGACAAACATGCTGAAAAACACTGGCATTCCATACTTCACTTATAGTACAAATATAGATCCACCTCAGAAGGTCGTGTTTGATCTGCCGGCAGACACGGACCCTAATACCATCGCAGAGGAGTTCACACAGTGCGGGTACCAGGTGACTGAAGTGTATCAGTTTAAGTACATAAAACAAAACGATCTAGACCGCTCCCAATACCAGCTCGTACCACAGAACCGCTTCTGCATCATTGCAGCAAAGAATGACTCTCTCGACCCTCTTATCTCTGTAACCCGGCTAAACATGACAATTGTTCATCCCCGCCATTACCAGAGGTAGCTCAGTGACGTTGCTCAATGTAAGCTCTGCCAGGTCCTGGACCACACAAATAATTACTGTAAACTGAACATAGTCTGCCCACACTGCACAGGGTCACACTCTGGATGCCTGTCCCCAGATAGCTGCTGCACCTAAATGTGTTAACTGCAATGGCAACCACCTTGCCAACTCGAAAGATTGTCCCAAAGTAATTGCAATCGTACAGCAGCGACAGCAAACGGCCCTCAAAAAAATGCAATCTAAAATGCAACCGCAAATAGCAACGATGTCTGCCCCACACGTTCCAGCCAGGGATATCTCGCAATATCCTAAACTCCTTGATGCAAAATCTCTTCCCCCGCAAGCCTCCTACGCACAGACAGCCAAAGGCCCCATCTGCCATGTTTCAATCCCAACACACGCCACGCAGGTGCCCCTAGACCACGAAACCTTACAGATGCCAACCGCCCCACCACGCCGGCAAACCCCCGCATCTGTCCACAACGCCGCCCCATCGCTCCTGGCGACCTGGGAGCACCATGAAGGACCTCATGGACCTCATGAGGTTCCTAAAAGAGGCTAATTTCCGGGCCATCATGAGCCATTTCTGCGGCTACATGATAGTAGCAAACACCCACCCAGACCCACAAACCAAGTCCATGCTCCTCATGGAGGCGCTCATGACTTTTGCGGAGCAGATGCCCTAAATGGACCCACAATCCCTGCAAGCTTCCGGATCCCTATCCCTGTTGTACTGGAACAGTAACGGTATTTTCCCACAGCTTTATGAGTTGGAGTGAGTACTGGAGACATACGGGATAGAAATCATGTTAATATAAGAAACTAGACTGAAACCACGTCGTCGTTTTGCCATTAAAAACTACACTACATACCGTACGGACAGAGTACGAGGAGGCGGAGGTACCTTAATACTAGTTCATAACAAAATTCAACATCACGTAAGTAAGGACCCCGACTGTGAAAACATAGAAACCACTACAATCAATATAAACACAAACTCCGGCCATATAACCGTCATCTCAGCCTACCTAGCGCCCCGAGCGAAATTAAAAACCACGGATCTCGATAAATTAATAAACCAGCCCTACCCCTCCATAATTGCAGGCGACTTAAACGCAAAACATACCGTTTGGCACAGTAGAATTAATAATGCTAGTGGTAACATATTACAAAACCACGCGCAGCCCCACAGCTATATTATTCAGGACCCCGACTCACCTACCTTCTTTCCTGCAAATTGCAGACATAATTCGGATGTGCTTGACATAGTTATTACTAACCTACCAAATTCATTTACAGAACTTAACCGAACTAGACTCAGATCACATGCCAGTTCTATGCAAAATCAGCACAAAATCACTTCAACACCCAGAAACCATTTTAGCAAAAATCCCGGTAACTAACTGGGAAGGTTTTAAAACTGAACTGGCGGAAATCTTTACAGAACAACACTTAACGATTCGCGACAAAAATGATATCGATCCAGCCATAGAAATCCTGGAAAATACTTTAAAAATCCAACTAGCAAAACACACAAAATTTTTAAACAGGCGAGAATTTTTAAAGCAAAATTTCCCAGACATAGACATGCTACTTGCCGAAAAACGACAAGCTAAACATGTATTCCAAATTAACAGGACAGAATCAAACAAAGCTAAATACAACAAGCTGAAAAAACAATTAAAAATCAAATTAGAAACACAAAAAATAACAAAATGGGAAAATTTTGTTACCGAACTTTCAGACAACACAAACCATTTCTGGCGGATATCCAGAGTGCTCCGAGGTACTAGCAATAAAACTCAATCTACACCTATCCTTTCCCCAACAGGACTAGCTTACGACCCCCAAACTAAAGCAGAAACTATAGCAAATTCTTTGGAAAATCAATTCACTCCGAATGAGGACCTCGGAGACATAAATTTTACCAGAGATGTAATCACAAACACACAGAAATTTCTAAATAGAAAACCAAAAAAGGAACCGGAATTAATAACCATGCCAGAATTAATAGCTACGATTAAAAACCTACGCCCTAAAAAAGCGCCAGGCCCAGACAAAATAAACAACTAAACTATTAAAAACCTCCCATACGAAACCCTCTGTCTTTTACTGGATATCCTAAACGCCATACTAAAATTCAGCTACTTCCCTCCTGCATCACTACTCAGCTCTCTAAGCAAAGTTTTTGAAAGAATTCTCTTAGCTAGATTAAACTCACATGCAATTAAAAAACGCATTATTCCGCAAAGGCAGTTCGGTTTTAAAGCAGGCCACTCCACAACTCACGCTCTAACCACTTTTGTTACAGAAGTTATAAAAACTTCCCGCATAAATTAACAATATTCAATAGCTGTATTCCTGGATGTGGATAAAGCTTTCGACAAGGTTTGGATACCTGGCCTCATTCAAAACTCATAAATTTTAAATTTCCCAATTGCTACATCCACCTCATAAATAACTACTTCTCCAACAGAAAATTCTTTGTAAATTTAGAAGGCGCAAACTCCTCCCACCGCCCCCTAACTGCAGGAGTACCTCAAGGCTCCGCAATATCTCAATTTTTATATAATATTTACACTGCCGATATCTGCAGCACTTACTGCACCCTGTACCCTCTTCTATTCAAAAGACAAACATAT
Source organism: Dryococelus australis (assembly GCA_029891345.1). Classification (NCBI taxonomy): domain Eukaryota; kingdom Metazoa; phylum Arthropoda; class Insecta; order Phasmatodea; family Phasmatidae; genus Dryococelus; species Dryococelus australis. Next base: position 174,743,610 of record CM056995.1, read on the forward strand.
AAAATATGCATACTTGTTTGCACAGTGTCAACTAGACGAGCTGAGTCAGTGGTATAACCGATGGAAAATTAAAATTAATGCAGCAAAAAGTCAGGCTCACATTATCATACGCAGGAAACAGCCAGAAATTAAACCATTAAAATACAATAATGTAGACATTCCCTACTCAGACACAGCTAAATATTTAGGCTTAACAATAGATAATAAATTAAAATGGTCCGCACACATAAACGAAACAAGGAAAAAAGCTCTAGGAATTTACTCTCTACTAAAATCGCCTCGGCTTCCTAAACAGCTAAAACTTTTAATATATACTTCTCAAATCCGCTCAGCCATGATGTATGGAAATGAAGTATGGGGAACCGCGTCTAAAACATTAATTAAATCACAAGTCGTCCAGAACAAATATTTAAAAATAATCACAAATGCACCGCCGCGTACACGCATTTCCGACATTCACGGTGCAATTAAACTACCTTATATAGGCAATAAATTTCATTCCCAAAACAATAAATTCTATGATAAATTATTAACACACTCAAACCCCGTACTCAAAAGGATAGGGCAGTATCAACCAGACACACATAACCACTTAAAAATACCTAAAATGCCGAAATTAACACAGTAAACGAAACTGCAAATAACACATGAAAACCTCGGCAGAGCGAGGAATTTCTCTGATCAGTTCGGGACGGAAATTCGCAAACTTTTAATAAAACTACTTCTCTGTGGCTGTTTCCAGTGTACTTCTCAATCCTCATCGGAGCTGCGCACATCTCCCCACCCCACCAAAAACATAACAACATGCCTCCAGCATTTGCTCTTTCTCATTCAGCTGCAATTTGCGCCTGTTTTTCGCGCTGATTATTATAATTAACTTATTAATTTTCTCCATAATGGAAATATCTAAATTAAAAATCACTAAATAGCATCTCATGCTTCACCCTACCATTTCGTAATTATGGCAAGCAGAACTCACGAACCTTGAAATTAACTTCACGGGACTCTTGGCTTAATTAATAACTTAAAAAAAAAAAATTATATATCTACTGCAGGCATATGTATTCTTCGAAACCATATGCCAGCTTTGTAAATATTTAATTTCACAAGACCTGTATTTTCAAAATTGATACCGTTACTGAAATACAAACTTGGGCACTCAGTTAAATGACGTGCAGGGCGTCCTGACCTCTGGGCTATGTGTTCTTTGCGGTCTGGTGAGGGAAACTTCCTCAGCCCGCAGAGAGATACAAATGCTGCAACCGTCTGGGTAGTATAAGGGCCCTCACAAGGGCCCGAGCACACCACCGCTCTGAGCTTCGGCAATGATTAGAAATGGCGGATTATCTTCCGCGATCCTTCTTGGGAGGAGCAAATGGCCTTGTGTAACCCGTTCAGCCAATGTCAGGCCGTGGTTAAAGGGATGCAGAACTACTTCCAACTATTGAAGAAGTTACTTCACCTTCTAAAGAGTTCCAATCGCAGTTGTTTCACTTTCAAAGTGAACAATTTTCATAAGACGTTTCGAACGACTTCTCTTCTCTGCTGACAATTGGCTACTTCGAAGTAAACAAGCAGTGTAATAAATATTGCTGAATTTGACTGGATTCCTGCACTTGTTGAATTAACTTAAGTTTAAAGTTAAAAGAACTGATTCCCACCCATAATGACATACTAAAAGTGTAAATTTCGTAGGAATTAAAAGATCATAGTGATAAATGTTGGAGGCTAGGGCCGTATTAATAGTCGTGTATCAGCTCTTGAGAGTTTTCTTGAGAACAGATACTATTTAATAAACGAATCTTGAGATTCGTTTTGAGACTAGTTATGATGTAGCTCTCACCTGAGAGTGTTTTTACCTAAAACTCGTTCTAGCTATTTAATACTCGACTCTCGGAACTACGTTATTTTAATGGTCACTGAAACTAGTCTCAAGAGACACAAAAATCTTATTTCATGTAAAAGATGTCGGCAGGTCCCTTGAGACTTGAAATTGTGCACTTTTTAGGTTATATTTAATATATTTGAATACGAAAATAGGAATTGAAATCCAATGTCCTTGAAAATACGTACATCATTTACGATCAATATGATGATAACGATAATTATAATTAAAAACATATTTAACGACTTATATTTCAGAAATATCATCCTGCATAGCAGTATTCAATACATTTCTTTGATTTAGGTTGGAAGCATGGTTACAACATGTAATTAAAAACGATTGCTAATGCCGATGCCACCCATTTATCCGAAGTAAAGGATATAACTTGATCGTGCGATTCGTTGATCAAAATTATTTTATATGTTTTTGCAATCTGTATAACAAGATAATTTTTTTTTCTGGTGAGTTCCCAAATCCTGCTACACCAGCGTGAGCACCTTCACAGTTCTGTGTGCCCTCCGGCTTGCTTGTTAGTAGCTAAGTTGGTTGCAGAATGGGACGTGTCTCAGGGCAAGCAATTCACGCCTTAGGTTGGGTTTAATTTTTATGATGGGTGCGTGCATCACTGCCAAGCAGGGTTATAGTGACATGGCCGCAATTATAGCATGTGCACACCCCTAAAGTAGAAGGGTTTAGAGGGAAGAGCATAGCAAATCAGGCAATGTGGAGAGGGCAGTGGAAAACCTATGCGACAGTCGTGGAGGATAAAATAATTCCTTTTAACTGGATTACATCTGGATAAAGTAGGGTATTTGTTAGTTCGGGAAGAAAGACTTCTGTTGGTTTGATGTGGAGTGAAATGAAATGAGATGACTGTTGGTGTGTATTGTGGGGGACAGAAGAGCCCCCGTGCCGATGCCAGTCATCTTGTGGGCGCAGGCATCCTTGAAGTTGAGCTACTTTCAACATTGCAGTGAAGACGAACCAGCACTGCAGTACTGACAGCAACTGAGGATGCAGCCCCCCCCCCCCTGCTTCTCGTCAAGTGTGTCGGAAAACCAGACAGCTCAGCCATGACACCGAATCCATCTTCACCTTTCCGCGCTGATGCCAGGATCTCCAATCCATGGGTGAAGGTGAGAAGAGTTTTTTTGGGGAGCCACACCCTCCCCTTCCAACAAAATACCCCTTCGGTCGGGGAAACGAGAGACATGGGGTGCTACGAAGGTCCAATACATTACAGTCCATTCATCATGCACCCATAGTCGGCAGTCCGCAGAATCCAGAAGTGAGGATAGCAACACTTCGAATTTTTCAGCACCTCAAGATCCCCCTCCCAACCTTGATCATTGGGCCACCTCCAGCAGATGTGCTTCGCCATCTCGTACTGAGCTGCCTAGGTTCCCGATGGCTCTCTCGCACCGGCCAGTTGGGTTCGCGGGCTGGTATTTGATTATTTCCAGTCACACCAGAGCCTGAGGATCCCCTATCCACTACCTGGAGATGCGATGAGTTGCTGATAGTCGCCGCACCCAAGCTGCCATGGTCCCATCGCACTCGTAGATGCACCTTGCTTTAGAGGTGAAAAACTATCAATAGTATATCGATTACTATCGATAGTTTAGACCATCGAACACTATCGATAGTTTTCCATTGACAATCAATAGTTTTCTATAGTCAACATTTAGCTTCGTAATTTGCGATTTAAAATTTGTATTTAGTAACTTCAAGTCCGAACGATTCGTTTATAATTTGTTTATTACTGTACTTCAGTGTGGCATTTGTAATTTGAATGCTTAGTATCATACAATACACCTAATGGAAAATCTGGTTTTATGTCATTGATTTTGCAGACAATGTCGGGTCATGTGACCAGTTTGTAATCAAAAAGTGGCCACTTGAACATGGCCTGAACTTGTATGTGATTTGCTTGGGATTGGCCAAGTACTTGGTGATGTAAACCACTGTTTTGATTTATTTATATGCACATGTTGTTATGTGAATATTCGTTATGCACATGTCATTGTGAACCGATCTACAATCAGTGTTGCTCTTGCTAGCAGTTTTGTTTTCTTTAGTAGTTATATTACAGAAGCCTAATGCCGCAGGGTTGTCAATTTTTATAAAATTCTCAAAATCACCACATGACTAACTTACGTCCAGCTCAAAGGGAATACCCGAGTTTGAAAAGTTTCCAAGTTGGTAACACTGCCAGACAGTCCCACCCTATGCCTTCTCCATTGCCTACAGTTAAATCACATTAGGCAGTTCTTGTTGTTGACTAGCTTACATTTTTGACTAGTGTCTGTCTATCTGTCTGCGAATAAAGCGAAAAAGGAAGGGTTCCATTGTGTGGCATTTTCTCAAGACAGATAAGGAGAAAAAATTTGCGAAGTGTTTAAAATGTGACAAAGAATATAAAAGAAGTGCAAATACCTCCAACCAAATGGATCACTTCAAACAGGTTTATCCAGAGTAAGCCATTGCAAGGGAATATGATGAAGATGGAGATGATCTTTGCTCATCATCATCTTCTGTAAGTACACCAACAGTAACCATAGCATCGTTTTTCTAGAGGCAAGAACTTTACGATCCCGAAAGCCACCAGAAAATAGAATTGGAAAGAAATTTAGCTGTTATGGTGGCTTGTTATTTTTAAGCCATTTAGCATTGCCGAGAACAAAGAATTGAGAACATTTGTCAAGTCATTGGATCCAAAATATGAACTTCCCAGCAAAACGACTCTGAGAAACCAGCTTCTTCCCCAGATTTATGAAGAGTGCAAACTAAGCTCTTAAGAATGTTGAAAAAGTCAGCTATGTTTCAATTACATGTGACCTATGGTCATCGAGAGTAGGGGACAACTTTTTAACAGTGACTTGCTGCTTTGCTGATGAGGAGTTTAAGATAAGAAATGTGTTTTGTCCACAAACATGATGATCCACAGCCATACTGCCGAAAATATTGCAGCAGAAGTGTCAAAATCTCTTAAAGACTGAAATATAGAGAAAAAAGTGTGCTGCATTGTATCAGACAATGCTCCATCAATGATAAAAGCTTGCCAGTTATAGAAAGTGTGTCACTGCCCAAGTTTTGCACATGCTTTGAATTCAGTGGTTCAAGATGCATTGAAAATTCAAGGAATTTATATATTGTTCGCATTAAATGCAAGGCTATGGTTGCATATTTCAAAATCAGCAGTCTTGCTATGCAAAAATTGGTCTGTGAACAAGAGAGCAAAAACAAGACCACTGAAATTACTTCAAGAGGTCCCTACCCCTTGGGACAGTGATCTACAAATTATGAAAAGTGTTGTCGAAATTAATGAATGTGCTGCAGTTGTCCTGACAAAAATTCCGAAAGCTCCATTTGGCTTAACTTCTATTTTGAATGACATTGTATGCATTCTTGATGTATTTGATGAAGCTACCAACAAGTTTTCAGGAGACGAGGTCACAATATCCGTCATAATACCAATGGTATGCGGTATTTATAATTATTTGATGGCTAAAAACGCAACTTCTGACAAGGAAAATTTCTGTATGAAGAATGCACCATACCCCGCCTTGCCACAATTTTGGATCCTCATATGAAGAAGGAAGGTTTTCGCTCATCCGAGAATTCCAAGGCCTCAGATACACTGCTCCAGGGAGAGATGGCTATTAAAACTGTAGCAACAGCAGCGGCAACAACAGCATGATGTCGACAGTGCCTAGGCCTCAGGCCATTCTCCACGCCGTACCAGCATAAACGTCAAGAATGCAACACAATATCACAATGGAGCACCTGAGTCGACCAACCAGTACCATTGGAGTGTTACGTGTTAAGTGCAAGGGCACGTAGAAATTGAAATTAGGGTTGTCAGATGTTAGGGAGTGTACAGGGTGTGTTAATTTTTTTATGTTTATGTCATCATCCTACAATGCCACAAGTGTTAGTGGGTAAACTTCAAATGTTCTAATGCCACAATAAGTGTCAGTGTTCCGTATCGTGCACCAGTGTGCACAAATATGTAAAGTTAGGTTACCATGCAACCAGATACATACTTGTACGAATGTAAGTATTCATATGTCAGGCCGAGTGCCACATGCTTTTGTTTACTTTTAGTATTTACATTTTGAAGGTCAGTGTTCATGTAGTGCCATATGTTATCTCAGATTTTATTTTCTCTTGTTACCCATGTCACGTAAATACAATACAATTTGTCTCTTCATATTTTATTATAATTGTTTTAGTGTGTTTGAGTGTATGTCAATAGTTATTATGTTATTGACAGCTCATTATGCTAAAGGGGCCATTTTGTGCCTTTACTTCAACAGCCACAGGCGAGACTATTGTGACACGTAGATGCCTCTATTATATTTATAATAACTATTAACGTAACTTTTAATGGATTGCAAATCATTCTTTTATGTTTTATATTTCAAAATGTGGATTCATGATATAGGCAAAGTGACAAATATTATTTATACACTACAAAAGTAATGAAAGAGCGACTTTTTTAGGCCAAGTGCATTTCAATAATTATAGTAACAGTTTACAAAAACATTATTTACAAAGTATTCAAACTTACTGTTAGTTAAATACACAACCTCCTAAAAAAGTGCTTTATATGGAAATCATTTCATGTTTACTTCATCAAAACACGTTTGTTCATCATTAGCATTATATAATTTAGTTGCAGAATTATTGAGTACAATCAACACTGTGCACCTTTCCTAAAACTAACGAACTTGCCCTTGGTTGCTACCGATGCTAACCTCCAAATACGGATGTTTCTGGCATTTTCCTGCCACTGTGACATCAGCACATGAAGCATTTGTGCTATTTTCTGATGTAGGTTATGTGTGAGATTGACCGGAAATAGAATGACATAGTAGGTGCGATGATACTTCTGTGCAAAGGGATCGGAACTATTTTCCTGCACATATTTTGCATTGTGAAGGTAATGGAACACTGCCTTATATGTTGTCCTGTTTATTGTGTAGATACAAACTTTAAAAATATTAAAGATTATTAAAGGGCTGAATAAAATTTAACAACTCTACTTGTAAAGTACAAAGACAATAGAAAAGTAACATGAGAATCACATATATACCGAAAAGCCGCAGCGAAAATTTCGACACTGAAAGAACATGTCTCGTTTATAGTTCGAGTTATACTGTTTGACATGTTTTATAACAACAAGCAGGATGGAATATCGGCGTACATTGATGTAATAGTCTTCAGAGATCGAATTTCGGAATTTTATTTGTAAAATAAATGTATAGTCTATTACCCATTGGCAGCAACTTTCTCGGAGCCCTGCTAAATATCTACTTGCAGGCCCTTTTCCTATCGTTGCACCAAATGTAAACAAACATCGCCATGTGACTGCCATGTAGCATCTGTCAAAATCAATATTTACATGCAGTTGTGTGTGTACATGGTTAGTATCCTTTCACTACACCTAATTATAAATATTGAAATTTGACTTCTACTTTTATACCTGTCAAACGTGTTGTTTAGTGTTTACAGATATTCAAAGAATTCTGTTACATTACAAAAACCATTCCGTGGTAATATTCACAGTTTAGGTAAGCTTTATGAAGTTTTAAAAATGCCTGAGTTGATGACAGTTCTTACGGTTATTATACATTAACATATTTGTTTTCCATAACATAGCACAATACATGTAGGCCTAATGCATGGTAGCATTTTGCCGCAACTGTGTTTAACACTGTTACAACTGCGGGGTAAATAACTGTGGCATTTATCCTTTTGTTATTGATATGTGTTGGGTTATTTCTTTAAAAGGAGGGCCTCAATTGGAAAAAAAATATTAAAACGAAGGAACAACCAGTCAAACAAAAAAGGCACATTAAATTAAAGCACGCAACTCACGTTGCTCATTTTTGTCATACAAACTTAAAAGATAGCGGTGAACATGCACAAAAATAAGCAATATGGAATTTTTTATTCCTCTCATTCTTCTATTTATTGCTACTTACTGTTTATTAGGTTTATTGAAATTTATCGGGCTGGCTGAGTATTTTTCTTCGTGGATTGTGGAAAATTTCATTACAAGAATGTGTTTCAAACCCATTAGGGCAAAGGTACAATGTTATGACAAATACACAGGACTGGATGTAAATAATTAACTTCGTCATAAAACAGTTCACAGCTAAAACATATAAACAGTTATAATCAAATATTTGAACTCACACACACAGGGCCAGCATATCGACCACGATGCACAAAGGCATGCCATTTCACAGACAAAATGATTAACGAAACACATGTTACAGTATATTTATTGCTGCCAGGGAAACTCAAATTAACACAACATCGTAACTTGCCTAGGTAGGTTTAAGAAACACATTGTCTACAAATGCGATGTGCTAATTTGAAGTATTTTTTCGGAGTAAGAATAATTTACGTTTAATTTGGCGAAAAGCAACACGCCATGTCATGGCTCGCCACGTCTGCCAACTTCACTTGGTAACTGCCCCACCATCATATCTAATATATTAAAATAAGTATTCAAACATTAAAATCTCTTTTCAGTTGTAAAGTACAAATTCAAAAATCATAATTTTGCTGTAATAAGTATGAAATATGGTAATAATTGAAAACATGTATTATTTAGTTGCTTACAAGCGAAGTGAAACTTCCTGAGTGTGAAAGAGACAAAAATAAGAGAGTGATAAGCCTCGCCCAGCGGACAGTTGTTTTCAGTTCCTTTCTCGCTCGATAAAACAACGCCGTACCATTACGTCCTACTCATGATATTTTCCGCTGTTATTTTTAAATGTAGAAATCTGATATGTGGCCATCAGGGCTACCTAAATATTTAAATATTTCAATAGGCACCATTTAATTTACAAATAGTACACTAAAAAACTAGGTTAAAATAATATTTAAACTGTGAACTATTTCTCACCGGTCATTGCCAACACGTCGCTGCTCCAGCTGCTGATAATTCGTATTTAAAAATAAATAAATATTACAAATTATAGAAGATATTAAGGTAAAGTTTCATTTATTCAATAATACAGTACTCTAAAGTTAACCACAGTGTTATATATTTGTGGAATACAGGTTATTAAAAAAACAGGTATTAAATGTTATGCCTAGAGTGTTTTTTTTTTTAGATTGATTTTAGTAAGTCGTTTCCAGTCGGGAATGGACTATAGTTTAAAAATTTGTCGCTAGGGAGTGGTACTTTTTAAAATAAGATACGTTAAAAAAATAGCTACTAAACAAATATTTCTATCCTTTACTTCAGATACACGGCAGTAAAATTATTTTTGTCGAAAACATTGCTTCCAACAAAAATCATTTAACGCTGCTTTGCAGTGTGAGAGTTTTCAAATAAAGTTAAATCATTGTGATTGCAGTAACAGTGGTTTAATGTGTATTTCTATTATATTGTTGTTGTTGGATGGGTTTGCACAGTTCTCTCCCCTGCTTCCAGGGACGTGCTACTGTGGTATGACCCTGGATACAATCCAGCAGTGGATCGAAACATTTCATATCACCCTCATTAACCTCACAAAGTCTATCTTCGCGAACTAACAAACACCCTACTTTCTACAGCCCTAATCCAATAAAAGGAATTACATTCATCATCTGTGTTTGTTGCATAGTTTTTCCCAGGCCCTCTATGCTTTGCCTGGTTTTCTATACCCTTATCTAGACCCTTATTCTTTTGGGGTGTGTACATGGCTACAATTACAGTCATGGCACCAGACAACCGTGCTCAGCCGCAATGCATGCACCCAATTTTTAATAGATAAACCTGGACCTAAGGTGTAAAGGGTTTGCCCTGAGACGCATCCCATTCTCCAACCATCTTGGCAACTAACATGCATGCCGGAGGGCACACAGAATTGTGAAGGTGCTCACGTTGGCGTTGTAGGATTTGGGGGCTTGCAAAAAAAAAAACTGTGGTTCTTGATATTCAGATCGGAAAAATATATGTACGAATTTTCATGCATGATAAATTTCTATCCTTTACTTCGGATAAACTGCTTCCAATCTCAATAAAAGAAATTAATTGAATACTGCTATGTAGGATGATATTTCTGAAATAAAAGTAGTTAAATATGTTTTTAATCATAATTATTGTTATCATTATATTGATCGCAAATGATGTACATATTTTCATGCACATTGGATTTAAATTCCTATTTTCGTATTCAAATATATTAATTATAACCTAAAAGTGCACAATTTCGAGTCTCAAGTGACCTGCCGACATCTTTTACGTGAAACAAGATTTTGTGTCTCTTGAGACTAGTTTCATTGACATTAAAAAACGTAGTCTCAAGAGTAGAATATTAAATAGCTAGAACGAGTTTTAAGTAAAAATACTCTCAGGTGAGAGCTACATCAAAACCAATCTCAAAACGAATCTCAAGATTCGTTTATTTAATAGTATCTGTTCTCAAGATGAGTCTCAAGAGCTGATACACGACTATTAATACGGCTGAATTGGTAACAACAAAGTGATTTCGCTATCCTGTTCACCACTTTGTTGTGAACACATGGTGGCCAGGGAAACCAGCATTCACCATTTATGGCTAACACAGTCAGGAGCATGTTAATACAATTGTTAACCGGATGTTGATGGTTGCTGCTCAATGTTTTGAATTCCGAGTTTCTATTGCATTTTCAACTTGCATTACCACACGCTTGCTCTTTATGTTCAAAATGGATGAATATTCGGTAGTTCAAAATGAGATGGTACCATATTTCGGGACGAAATTAGGAATGTTTTGTTTTAAAATGGGTTGGAGGTAAGTGTTACAAATGTGGATAACCTTTACCTGTACTCAATGCACGTACTTTTGATTTAGTTGTGATATTTCGAGTCATAGTGAAGTTTTAGTATATGCTTTTCTTCATTTTTATTCGAACTGTACATCTAAAATGTAAATTGTATTATTTTCAAATGGGGAGTACTCTGCATTCAATTACATTAATGTGGCTGTACATACCATGCCTATTTGTGACACAATTTCAGCAATTGCACAGTTTTGAAGTTCCCTTCAACTGAGGTATGCCATCTGTGTTTACAATAAGCATTTTCGCGAAGTGATTGTTTAGTTATGAACACTTATTACCTACTTGTTACCAATTTAACCGCGAAAATGCGCCTTTTAAGTTCCATGTTTGTTGAGGTTAGAATTTCCATTGATTTCATTTTGCTTTGGATGTGTAGGTTTCGTAATAATTTAAAATATCAATGGTAATAAATGAAGCCTATTATTATTAAGTACCATACAATTTAAGTTCCATGTTTGTTGAGGTTAGAATTTCCATTGATGTTATTCTGCTTTAGGTGTGTAACCGCGAAAACACATTCTGTTTTTAAACTTGTTCAGACATGGCTACCGAATTTATTTAGCTGAATGTGTTTAGTACTACTCATGTAACCACTGCCTCAAACCCGAGGTATGCAGCATCGACGTATTTGAGAGACCTCAGATCTCATCTCTCGATTCTGACCCTCAGCCTAAATGCATCTCTTGTTCCGATGAAGAAATCCATAGATATGCTTGTAGATCTCCATGTCAGACATAGAAAGTAAGGAGAGAGCTGAGAAGGACTATAAAAAAGCCGTATTGCTGCAGAAAAGCGAGAAAATGGTCTGCCTATCACGAGGGGGCACTGAAATAGAATATGATTCATATCTTTGACATTTGTCCCACAGTCGCAGCGAGCGTCTTCTCACACAGAAATACTGTGCAAGTGTGCCTTGAAGTTCCCATGATTCAGTCGCAACTTTAAGAGTCTAGTAAAGAATCTGCGACTACCACGATGAGTACAGAACCAAGGAATCCATTCAAGGTGCAGTTGGATATTTGTCCATAAGAGCCATCGTCTTTAGCCACAAGCCACTGCTATTCCCACAGTTTTCTCACAGAGAGGTGAGCCTGGCTCAGGAGACCCACCACATGACATTTCTCCAGAGGACGAGGTGAGTGACAAGCCAGTTTGGCAATAGAATCTACCATTTCGTTGATGATAATACTGAAATGACTAGGAAGCCATGGCAGCAAAACATGCATCCCCTGTATGGAGGTATCATGCAAGGCATGTTTGATCTGCAGAATAATATCACCGTGAACAGAAATGTGCAGGCAACACTGTAAGGCTTGAAGAATACTCTGTGAATCAGTATAAATCCAACATCTCCCATAGTTGCTGGTAGAAGCATAGTGTAGCACATGAAGAATCACATAAGCCTCCACATAAAAAATCGATGCAGTAGGCATAAACTTGAATACCCCTGTTGCCTTTTGCAAAAGAGAAAAATAGGCACAAGCCGTCGCATCAAAAGTCTTAGAACCATCTATATAAATATGCAGATCCTCAGCATGGTGAGCCAAATGGCAGTTATGCTCAACGATGACATTCATCTGAAGGAGTTCGTGTTTAGTGCCATGGTAAAGAGAGAGATAGCAGGTCGATAAGAGACAGATTCAGAATCCAGCAAGTAACATTGTGTTTTTGAGTGTAAAGAAAGACCAGTGGCACTTTGCACAATGTGTTCGAAAGGATGTAAGGCAAGTGAATCCAAGAGTCGATGGCACAAATGCATAGTGTAACTCTTCGGCTTGATCCAAAACATAGCAATGAAATGTTGATGCAGAGAATATGGAAGGATTTTGGCTTCGACATGAATAGCCGCTTCACAAGTGGAATGCATTAGACCATGGCATCTATGCAAACAGATGTTTTGTAACTTTTGTAGTGTGGTCGGCAGATGCAATCTAACATGTCTCATAAACAGGAAGCCATAGTAAATGAGCGGGCGAATGAACAAGGTATAGATAAGGAGCAGCATCTTCGGATCGCCACCGCAGCATGTATGCCTGACTGCCTTTAAAAGAAATATTGCAGAATGTAGGGGACTACTCTGGCAGTAAGATGCTTCATATGTGGGAGCCAATTCAATTTTGAGTAGAGATAAATGCCCAAATACTTATGTGAGCTCACAAGGGGAAGGTTGGTATTGGCATAAGTGATCTTGAATCCATCCCATTGGCTGTGTTTTCTGGCGAACTAAAGTATTTTGGTCTTCTCTGGGCTAAGGGCAAGATTCTTCATCTCAAGCCATAACTGAAGATATTCCAAAGTCCAATTGAACACATATTGTCTGGTCAACTTATCAGCATCTTTGTAATATAGGATAACGTCATAAGCATACGACAAGCTATGCACCCGTGGCCCAATGTTAAAAGTGATTTGTTGGATATAGAGGTGGAATAGCAAAGGGCTCAAAATATCACCCTGAAGCAGCCCAATAAAATGTGTCCTGCCAGTACAGAATTGATTGCCAAACTTGACACGACTAATATGAGAAGAGTAGAGATTGTGGATGATAGAAACAGGAAGTCCATGGCGCCCTAAGAGTATCAATTTGTCAAGTAAGCTGGGTAGAAGAACAAAATCAAAAGCAGAGGATATATCCAAAAATACGGAAAAAAAATCGATTTGCGTTCAAATGCCTGTTGCACCCTAGACTGCAAAGTGGCAACAGCATCAATCGTGGACCACCCTTTCTGGAAACCAAATTGATCCAGATGCAACAAAGAGTTAACCTCGAGCCACCACTCAAATCTGAGTTTAAGAATGCATTCAAAGGTTTTCTCAATAGTGCTCAGGAGAGTAATGGGGCGAAATGTCTCAGGCTTATATCCAACTTTGTTTTTCATCATAATAAGAACGACGAGCTGTAGTTGCCACTGCGATGGAATCTTCCCTGTACGAAGGACAGTGTTAAAAATAGTCTTGAGACATGTGTGGCCTAAGGCAGGCATTTTCCATAGATGCCTGTATGTTATACCGTCTGTGCTTGGTGCTGTCGAACTGTGCCATAGGGAAAAAAGGAGTTCATCATCAGTGATGTCAGACATAAGATGCCTGGCGTCAAGCAGCACTCTCATATCGCTGGTAGCAACATGTTCAAGAGGCACAACTTCAGTGGGAAGAGGAATGTAATCTGAGGCAAGCATCTGATGAAAAGCAGGGAGTGTGGTCACAGGAATGTCAGAGGTTACAGTAGGGAAGATGCTGCCCTTTAAGATACAAATTTTATTCCAGACTTGACGAGATGGTGAATCTTTGGTGATAATTGAGCAAAAACAACGCCAGTGGTCCCTTTTAACATATCACACAACTTGGCCGGAATTTGGCATGGATGTGCAGATAATGTAAATATTATCCTTGGTGCTGGCATGGCGATAGTTGCAAAGAGTGTTTGCCACAGAGAATTATGAAGAGAATAGAGATTATCCCACCAGAGGCGTTTAGAACGTCGAAATACACTGCCAGTCGCCCTTGCTGGGGTCGACATAGTGATGCATTCCTGAAAATGTTTTCAAGATAATCATACTGCCATTGAAGAGAGGCGAAGGAGGTTGGTTCCTCATGCAACAAATGGGTCAGAGACTGTGTGTACATCCCAGTTCGTCTTTCGATAATTCAATGCAGAATACCAAAGCTGACAGTATCCATGCAAGGACACATGAGAGGCCAGTATCTTGGGCAAGAGATGGATAAAAATGGGAAAATGATCACTCCCCAAAATATCGGTGTCAATTCCTCAATGGAAAGTGTGCCACAATGGCAGATGAGCAAATGGTTTAACCAATCACAATACTCTGTTGCTCATAGAAGCCCATAAAGGTGTGGTGACCCGTATTAAGGAGAGATAATCGAGAATTCGACACTGAGATAGCCTTTTGGGCCCCAGTTGGGTCGACGATAGAGTCACCGCAGACAGTGAGGTGGGAATTTAAATAGCCACCAATTACAGCATCATCAGGTAGGGAATCAAACAACAAATCCCAGTCGTGCTCGGTGACAGAGTGCCTGGGTGGGACATACAAGGAGTAAATATTCAATTTCTTCCCACCCATGTAAACCAAGCAGGCCACAAGTTCAATTTCGGGATGTGCAAAATCAATGGACACTTAAGTAGAGGGAATGTGTTTCGAGACAAGAACAGCCCCACCATGGATATACGTAGAAGCATTGCTATATAAACGATAGCCTGAAAAGACTGCTAGTCGATAATCAAAATGAAGGTGTGTCTATTGAAGGATAATAACATCAAGGTGACATGTAATGGCATTATGTTGCAGTTGTTCCCGCTGCTGAGTAAGAGAGCGACAATTCCACTGCAAAATATTCATATTACTCTGGAGAAAGTGACTGATAAGCAGTAGCCACAGAAGCTTGATCACACAAAATTTGTTGTAAACCATATATGACTTGTCCATAAGGTGAGGAGTCATCTTCTAGGGCGGCACACTCAACTACTTTAATAGCAGTTTCCCGGAGATGCCCGGTAAATGAGCCTGCACCTGACAGAGTTTCACCGGAGGCTGATGGAGAGTGCGATTCATCCAGACGACCATTATCTCAATGAAGGAGAATACTGTTGCTGAGGGCATCTTGTTAGGATGAAATTGAGAGTAGCAGACAGCCATCGGCGACAAAGTTTTGGTAGGAGTGGTTTCGTAAAAGGCCTTGCGGGATTTTAATAACATTCCAGATAGGCCTCAGTTTATTTTAAGAGGGCCCAGAGGACACCTCGTACCAGAGTTGTTTGTGTGGAGATTTAATCACTGCCGAAAAAGTCTTGGCAGGGGAAAATCCAACATTACTTGTGGCAGTTTACAGGACGGGATCGGTAGGCTTGCTGGATTGCAGTATACACTGAGGAAAAAATTGGCCATACAGTGAGGCCTGTGGAATAGTGTGGCGAAAGCAGTGCCATGCTGTTCCTGGGAATGTGAAGCATGTGAGCGCTGGAGTTTGGCTTGGCTGTAAGTTAAATTGTTCATCGCCGTGAGATATTTTATGTTCAATTCTGGGGTCCACAGACAACAATGGTCTCTCTCCATGTCACTATGTGGACCTGAACAATTAGGGCAATGATAAACTGGTGCAGAGCAAACTGCCAGAGAGTGATCTTCACAGCATCGTGGACAATGCAGTTTATTACTACGATATATTTGGTCAGAGAGCCCAAAACGACAACATTTAGCGCACATGATGATCCATTGAATTTTGGGTTTCATATGAAAATAATGTTTGTAGATAAGGATTCGATCAGGAAGTAGCTGCCATTGAAAAGTAAGAGAAATCAGTTTAGTGGGTTTATAAACGACCTCTACCTCGTCAACAAACCTCTTGTTCATGCATTGAATTTTCATTATCTGAAAAGGTGACTCTATCCTCGCACTATGTCTTCGTCTGAAACATCCTAAGGAATTCCATAGCCTAAACCCTTTTTTTTTGTATCAGTGAAGTCGGTATGTAAACCTTTAACTTGTGTTCACACAATACACTTGACGAGACCAAGGCATTCACAGCTGCAGATGTTTCTAATAAAACTTTGAGATGATTCGATCCTGCCGGGAGTATTTCTAAAATCTCCTCTACCATATTAAAAATCACTTTTCCTATCTTATGGGGTGTAAGTTTGCCACATTTTTATCTTGACCTTCGATGAAGACGACAAAAGGCCCTGACAAGTATTAAGATATTTATTCGCAGGCGTTGGCAGTGAAGTGGCTGCTTCGTCTACATTGGCAGGAACATTAGACGGAGTGTCATGATTAGTGTTCGTACTGGGTAGCAATTTAGAAATAACCTCTGGTTTGCCAGTCAAAATAGATAGCAAAATCGTTTCACTCATCTCCATATCCACTTCGTTGCCTTTGTCCTGCTTGTCTGTGGACATATTGCAGATATGTTAAGTAATGGTGTAGACAGCGTCCCCTGCCCTAAGCCCGTTCACCATGCGCCACCTAGCATTCGCCACAAGACATCTCTGTACCACGTGTGGGCATTGTGGCCAAAGACACCATCCTGCGTGTGTCCTCAAGTGCGTACCGTGCAGTGAAGTTTAGTGTAAAAATGTTGTATGTTTTATTTGAGATTAAATATTTTTAGTTAAATTCAGTGAGTGCATCGCATCTGTCTATCACCCGTGTGATCCAGTGCATGGGTCGTCGTTTTGATTTTGCAATGTTTGTTTGGTAATTGTTCTGTATTGCGTATCGTAATGGGAATACCATACAAATTATCAGTGTGTTCTATAAAGTATCGATCCCAGTTGTTTACTTTGCAGTCTAGTGCTGTATCACCTATCTGGCAAAATTCAGTTTAGCATATCCAAATTCGGCATTATTTTTCTGTATCGCTAATCGCAAGATGGTGTACACGGGATGTAAAATCACAATGTTGAACGCCAGGCAAGTTATTCATTCCTCGCTAGACATAAACATGTTTCTCATCGAGCACGACATTCTCAAATTAACGATATGGTGCGAAAAATGCGGGGAAAGCGAAAAACAGGGGCTTGTTTTACTTGGGTCGACGGCAAATGGAGGACGGTACTAAATGTGTGTTAAAGTGTCGTCGACACAATAATTGATGTACATGAGACGCATCGTTGGGCCGGGCAAAGTGGTCGAGATCGAAGAGTCGAAATTTGGCAAATGGAAGAACCGTAAAGAATGTAAAGTTCACGGCTAGTGGGTTTTCGGGGAGTGCAGCAGGACGATCCTGCGAAATTCTTCCTAGTGCCAGTGGAAAGAGAAAACGCGGTGACCCTGACCAAAATCATTCACGAGTGGATCGCTCCGGGCACGACATTAATTTCAGGCTGCTGGCGCAGTTACAGAAACTTGGACATTCATGGTTACCGTCACATGAAGGTGAATCACAGGATGGAATTTGTGTGCAGCGAAAAGAGCGGATTGGTAAACACACGAAACACGTTAAAGATGACGAGGCGCGAGATGTTGAGGGTGCACCTTCGAAACATCGAGCAAAGTTGGTGTTCTGTGCTATACAGCATTCCCTGCTTTGGCCGACGGAAAAAATCTTGGTTTGGCTACCTGGCCGAGTACGTCTGGAAAAAGAATCATCGGTATGGAGAACGACTTCACGCTTTGCTAATTCACGCCGTCGACATGCATCATCATAACCGGCGCAGAGGTGATGGCGGTGAAGGTTGTCCCAATCTCGACAGGTATCTGTTTACTACGGTTGTTTTTGTATTTTCAGGCACGAGCGAGATTGAGTTGCTGTTGCAGTTGCAGTTTTTAGGAAGTTAATTGAGTTGCTGTTGCCATTTCAGTGTAAAATTAAACTGTGAATAACTTGCTGTTTTTTTCAGTTTAAAGTGTGTTTGATTTGCTGTTTGATTCATGTTTAAATTAATGTTTAATTGAGTTGCTGTTTGATTCAAGTTTAAATTAATGTTTTATTGAGTACCTGTTTGATTAAAGTTTAAATTAATCTTGTATTGAATTGCTGTTTGATTCAAGTTTAAATTAATGTTTGAGCGAGTAGCTTTTTTATTCAAGTTTAAATTAATGCTTAATTGATTAGCTGTCTGATTCCAGCTTAAATTAATGTTTTATTCAGTTGCTGTTTTATTCAAGTTTAAATTAATTTTTAACTGAGTTTGACTCAGTTTAAATTAATGTTTAATTGATTTTGGTTTGATTCAAGTTTAAATTATTGTTTGATTGAGAAGCTGCTTGATTCAAGTTATAACTAATATTCGATTAAGTTGTTGTTTCATTTAATTTATAGGTGCGAATGAGGGTGTAGCTGTGTGTTTTAATTTACAGGTTCTAGTGAGATAGTGCAGTTGTTCGTTTGAGTTAAAAAAAAAAAAATGTTTGAATGACTTGCTATTTGTTTCAGTTAGAAAAATAACATTTGATTGACGTGTTGTTTGAGTGAATGATCAAATATAGGTGAATGCGAGGATTTATCGCTCCGAAGAGGTGAAATTACCAACTTTATCCGACTGTTGGCAAAATACCTTCAGTTGTTTTACCTACTCAGTTCAAACATTAACCTCGTCAATTAGAACGATGTCGACGAGATCAAAATAAGCTCTCAAGTTATGTTAGTTGGAAATGAACCGCTGAGAAAATATGTCTTTTTCACGATATATCGCAATTTACTGAAAAAAATTGTTCGCAAAAATCATAGTGGGGGAAGTTTCAATTCGTGATAATTGATCATAGACAAGGTGATCCAATACACTCTCTCTTTCCACTTTGGAAGAGGAAAACATGGAACATGACGATCAGATTGTTGAACTAAAACAAAGATCTCCCTTCCTGCTACTCCAGAACAAAAATGGCAAATTTTTTAATCATAAAATCATGGTTCCTGCCGGTTTAGAAACGCTATGTAAATGTCAGGATGTTATCCCAACAGTATTTGCCTAATTTTTTTTAGCTATACAGCAGTAATGTGCAGTATTTAAAGTTTGAGCTTGCTGCATTATGTATAAATCGAAAATTAAAGATATGGTACAACAAATGTGAAAAAAGTATATATTTTTTGTAATTTATTTATATATGTGTATGGTTTTGTAATTGACGTGTAAATCACTTTTTAAAATAATGTATAGACCTATATGTATTTTTTTAAAATACAATATCTACAAAGGTGAATGTTAACGAAATGAAGACATTTTTCTCCTCCGAGCACATTTTTTTAAACGTGCTCTTTAAGCGTGCCATGCACATACCTAGAATTGTGCTCCAAATAACCAAACATACACTTTGAACAAAGTTTCATTTTTTACGCTAACAAAGAGGAGAGATGTTTTATTCGTAGCATCACTATTTGCCCCTTGAAAATTTTCTACAATTTTTTCTATCGACTTTTTACGTTCTTCCATTTTTGACCACATATCAGGACCAAAACTGTCGATAAACCACGGGGAAACATAATCTGCATCTGAATCGGTTTCTTTTAATGTCGCTGTAGTTTTTTTTTCCTAATAACGTCTTCAATTCTACCGATATTTCCATTGCCCATAGTCTCGTTTCGAGTAACAATAGTGCCAGCTCCTTCAGTTACAACATCTTCAGTTTATCACCGACACTTGGTTTCATGCTATAATTTTAAAAATTTTCATGTTCAATATAATTGTACGTGTTTGTGTCCGCATCTCGCCCAAATAAATCATCATTATAGTCACTTTCCACATTTCCCTCTATCAGTGTAATAAAAAGTGCTGAATTTTTCTGATTTGAACTATATATATATTGATTATTCAATTTCCTCTGTAATTTCATAAGACGTGTATGTTTTCAATTATATGATAAAAGTGAAGATGTAAAAGGTCTCTGTTTGTGCGGTTGTTTTCCCAATACTGATGGTTCCTTCATTAACAACACCTTCAATTCTATCACCGACATACGAATTTGAATCCACTTTCTCATCCCATAAAAGGTGTCGAATTTTTATGATTTAAACTATAAAAATCATAAAGTTCTGTATTAATGGATTTGAATAGTAGGAGTGGTGAAAAGGCACTGTTGGTTACCACGCATAGAAATAAAATATAAGGAATTATTTTACAACAATTTTTTTTAACATTCCTACATACACATATTCGTTACTTAATTTCCTTGGTGTAATGTTCGGCTTGGATTCAGCTGAAAATGGGTGTGTTTAATATTGTGGCCAAACCCTCTGCGTTTGTCATCTGAAACTTTCGATTGGTCATACTCGCATCTGCCATGGATTTACTTCCACTTTCGCTGATGATGTTCAGCAGAGGCCCCGAAATTTTCGAAGATATGTGAAATGAATCAGTTTTTTTTTTTTTTTTTTTTTTTTTGTAATTGCTTAAGACATCCATGTTTTCAACAATATGATAAAGGTGACGATTCAAAACGTCTCTTCACGTAAATCTTCTGGAAGGGGAATAATCTTGTTGTAATTTTGCACAAAGAGTAAAGCTAGGTGATTGTACAAGTACAAATCTTTGTGCGAATGCAAGAATTTTGTATTGCTCGTGTATATCAACTGAGCCTGTGGTTGTTTGGCCCATACTGATTTCGGATCGGGCCACATAAATGGGATTTCCAACCATTTGTATAGGATCTTGTACAATCTCGACTCGAAAATTCTTTATGTAAAAACGAACGTAGAAAAAAGATTGGTCGCTGAAGAAAGTGGTTGCGATAACAGAGAACTGAAGTGGAATATTTAGAAATATGTCCAATCATGCATTTTCCGAAATGATAGCATACACATCTTTAACACTGCTGTGTTTATAATTATAAGTTACATGGTGCGATCTCAACCTCTTTACAGTCGTCGTATTTTCCGATTCTTCGATGGTTATCTCGTTGGCCTCATTTTTTTCCTCATTTCTGACATATTTTTGAGTAATGCATAATTGCAGTCATGGAGTACATATATCACTGCCAACACCGAACTCGAAGAATGTTTCGAGTCCAACATTTAGGCTATGATATATTGCCGATGGATAAATTTGTCAAACACGTTGTTGCATATACACACTCGGTACTTGATACACATGAACAAAGCTGTTGCATTTACATAGATTGCATTGCATTTGAAAACCAAATCGTCGGTCGCCCAGACAAACAGTTCAACTCCGTTAGTGTTTTCAGAAATTATCATGTCTGAATGTTTAATGTTGAGAGCTCTCTGTTGCCTAGGCTTCAAGTAATTGGCGAATTTAATGTTAAGAGACGAACTCGGGTCAATGTCGGACAGTAAGTATTACTGGTTGATCATCCGAACCCAGTTTTCATCCATATTTGCAAACTTGTCAGCGATTTCGTCCAAATCTCGCGGGGTTTGTGGTGGGTGCATCAAGAATCGAACGCATCCATCACTCGTAGCTTCGCACGATCGGATCGTCCCCTCGTCGACCTGTTTCGCCTGTAAACTCTGCCGTATTTTCTCTTTCGAGTTTTCGCCATAGCATTGATTTTCTTACATGGTCGTCAACAGCGTGAAAAATTATTCTGTCAATATCGGATCCAATACCTTGGACATTAACACTTTAGGGAGATGGTAATTCATCAATTCGTATAATTCAATCTCAAATTCACTTGTCGGGTAATGAACGAACCTTTCCTTTGCCAGTAAATAAGCCATTTCGAAATGTATATTACACTTGTATCCTTTTCGAAAATTGTGGACAAAGAAAAGCTTGGTGGAATAAATCAGAATATCACCGATCAGAACTTGATCAACAATTAATTTTAATAAAATATATGGTTCCAAGTCACTCTTGTTTAGCAGGCTGTTTATCTTAAAATTTAATCGTCTTTTCAGGCAGCGACAGTGAGGCATGCTTAATATTAATATGTTCTTTCCTGCAAAATTCCTTCACCTATATCGCATGCTCTTTACTCACAGAACACTGATTTGGTACTGTGAAAAAAAAGAAATGAAATCCCTAACTTTGTCTTTTTGTAGATGTTCCATTTTTTTTCGTTTTCGTTTTTTTTAAACTCGTGTGTATATATACATATATAAATGAATCTCCTCCAGCTCATCAGAAGATCATCGTCAACCATATCGGAAAGATAAGATGTTCTCGAAAACTGATTCACTTCATCGTATATCATGTGGCTGATTACTTCGATATTGATGGTAATAAACAATGGATTTTTAAGCAAAGAATACCTCAAGAACATTTTCGTCATCATAGCAGGACTGACAATCAATTTGGGCTCGATAATTGACATCATAACATTGATTGTTTGGCGAAGACAGTTACTGTCTCCAATCTATTTGATTGGATTATGCATCGGTTGTTTGAAATTACTTATTTTACAACTCTGTGCACGTTTCATATTTGGAAATGAAGTGATGTCTACAACCATCACGACGGTATTTAGTTTGACTTGCTGTAACTTGATGTTTATCACTTTGCGAGTTTTTGCCCGACAAAAATAAGTTGTTTTTCTCGAAGGCACTTCGGGTGTGGGTAAGACTACAGTGTCTGCTCGATCGTTTGATTTTCTCCAGTTTCTGGTGGAATATCCCCCATACAAGAACAATAAAGAAAATAGCCTACTCTAATCGATATATATATATATATATATACTATCTACTTGGAAAACGAACTAATGTGCTACGTACAAACCCTGAAATAAAGTGAAGTGTTTCTAGACCGCTCTCCATACTCGCAGTTAGTGTATGGGTTGCTATTCGATTACAACTACCAACACACCGACCCGCATACATTCAAACAAAATGTGTTGCCCATCTTACATCTTTGTGCCGAAAGTTTACTTCAAATACACACAAGGTTCCTGCATAAATTTTTCATTTTGGGTTCCAAAGTCGAAATGAAATGGTGTCCCGCCACAGACATGCCATTTACAAAGGAATTGATCCAGAGAAGAAACATGTTTGAAACCACCAATGGGTTCAATTTGGAAAACTACATTACTAATAAAAATTTCTTGTTTGCTTGGTTTGCTTCCCTGTTAGGTGAAGAAGTTGTGTTTGTGAAAAAAAATATGTATCAAATAATTGACAAAAATAAATGTATTAATTTATATATATATATATATATATATATATATATAATATGAATATTTTACTTTCAATAATTTTTTACGACATATTGCACATTTGGAATGTGTAAATAGACATTCGATTCATGAAATCGAATGCCCACAAAGCAGAAAAAACAACCTTCGATTCTCTTTGGTAACAAATTTTGCAAAAAATGGATTATGTTGTTCATGTTCATTTATCGCCACTGCTGCCGCCACCCACATATTTTTCCAAATTTCTGTTTGTGGAATTATTGTCACTGCTGCCGCTCACATATTTCTCCAAATCCTTGTTTGCAGAATTTGCTATCTCCCTATTCTCTTTTTGCTTAAGCCATCTTATTCTTTCCACCCGAATTTTGTCGATGAAACCATTTCCTTTTGCCGAAAGGAAAAATTTACATTCCAGATACCAAAAAGCATGTTCTTTTCTAGAATTTTTGTCATCTTTCTAATGTATAAGGTTTTTACCACAATGAAAACAAGTCACTCAATCACCGAAATCCGTTAAAATTTTTTTATTCGTGTTCAGTGTGTAAATGTTGCGAAACAATTAGTACAATTGGTGAAACTCATGAGTTTTGGGTAAGCTTTGTTTTTGCATATATGGAATATAAGCTACGGTAAATCTCAACATCAATTTATTAAAAGGGATGTAAATATTGTAAATGTGGGACATGTTGATCATAGCTTCCTTGATGGCGACCGCATCCGAAACCATGTACAATAATTCCATATCTCTGTCGATGTCGGCATTTTGATTCTTCAGGATCAACGGTGAAAAGCCACTCGCAAAAGCCACTCGATCGATGATGATGATCGAGACAGGATGTATCACTGGACCTCCTTTGAGTAAAATGATGGTATCCCACCCTAGATTGATGAATTTCTCCTTTTGTCCATCCACAATATTGGTCACGTCAAAGAGGACGATTCGAGAGACATTCAGGTCGATGACTAGTATCATCCACGTGTGAGGAACAATGATCTTGTTTGGTTGTAGATTGGCTCTTACAACGATTAACTGCGTAAACATTTTATTCGTGGTCACAGTAAATTCCTGTCAAACTGGCTCCTGTTACCTTGCAACAGTGTGTTTATCGACCCATTACAAAATGGAATGCCGAAAAACTTTTAACCTTGACAAATGTTGCTTGATGCAGAAAAAAAATTTGCTCGTCCAAGGCATAAATAGCTTGTTCATCAACCGTGCATGACTCACAGACATTGCATGATTCTAACAAAAGTATAAATGAATATATTTTCTTCCAGTTGGCATAAATTTGACTATACTGTCACATCTTTATCTGATCTATGAAATCGCGGTACCATATTCCAGGGGATTCTAGAAACGATGCAATCAGGTAATCAAATGAATCCAGAATGGAATGGATTTTTTTTCGAAATGTACTAGTGATTTCCAATCGTCTTGAACAGGATGATTAATTCGGCCATTTCGTCAATTTCCAGAATGTTTTTAAACTTGGAAATTTATCATTCGAGTGCATTTGCAAGTTGGGAATAACAAGACAGCACAGATCATCAGAATTTTTTTTTTAATTGCTTAACTGCCCTGCAATTCGTCCGATGGTAGACGTATGGAAATTTTGTTTGTACAATGTAAATACCAATATTGTTTTGCACTTGAACTAAAGCACGATTTTTTTAAATTTTTCCTAAACCACAGACTGTTGAGTATACACCTCATTGTTTTATACTAACAATTGACCAGTTTTGTTTTTTTGCTTGTCTCACAGTAATGTCCGACACTCAGTACTTCATTTTATTGTGTGTGTGGTTTTCACTTGAGAAACAAAGGCTTATATACTTAATTTATGTATTTATTTATATTATAAATGTTTATTGTGTGTGTATTTCGCCGATAAAATAGGCTTATATGCTTTATTTAATTGTTTTTTTCCCCTTTTTCATCTGTCAAGTGAGACTTTCGAGACTAGAAAAAATTTTCAAACAAAAAAGTGCAGCACATAAAAGAATTATGTGAGGCAAGATTGCACCGACATTTTTGCATCTTTACCCTCAGTAAAGATGCAAAAATGTCGGTGCAATCTTGAGGCAAACTTGAAAATTGCCTCAACTTTTCCTCAAGATTAACCCATAACATTTTATTTTACTACGGCATAATCTTGAGGCTAAGTTGAGGCATTTTCAAAATTGCCTCAAGAACCATGTGAGTCAAAGTTGAGGTTGCTTCATCTTTCCATTCTCATTCCCTCTGATTAGACTCATTTTATCACATAGTTTTGTGAATCGATCCATGATGCGAATGGATGGTGTTGAAGAAAAGCATCCATTATCGGCATCATTGCCCTCTTCGTAACCAAGGGCATCGACCATGAATGTAACATCCGAGGCTATAGCCAGTCCTTTTATAAGTGACTTTGTTGAAACTGAATATAAAATCAAGTGAATGTTTATCAATTGAATTACATTTCCATAATGGCACATCTCCAGTATAAGAAATGATTCCGAAAAGTCTATCATGTGTGTAATTTTTTCACAAAACTTGTTTATAAATGCGTAATAATCGTGTAAAATGTATTTGATGTTTATCGTGTTGCTGCAGGTAAAGAAAGTTGTGTGAAAATTCATATCGGCTATCACCCAATGCCGTTTATCAATTTTTTTCATCATCTGCTATGCTAAAACATCCATTGGCAAACACAAAAACCACAGGGATCATTTTCAATGATATTGATTGAATACATAATAAGAGGAATTAAAAAAATTATAATGTTTCGTTACTTGATGGAATTTATACACAACTTTCTTTTGGACGATGTTGTGTCAAATGGACAGAGATGGGAGATGTTTGACATTTGCTAATTTTACCCTACAACACAGTGATGGTGAATCATAATGGGAAACAAGCAATTCTACTCCCAAAAGAAAAATCCAATAAAACCAACATTACTTGAGTAGTGGACATTGATGATAAATGTGAGGGATAAATGTTTGAGAATAAAACTATAATCATTAAACCCTCGATTCTGCTAAAAAATACTTAATACCAACAGATGTGAGATTGATTACTTATTTGATTATATAACACCCATACAGTACTCGGCAGTGCAAATCTACAACAGACTACTCGAACTTGGTACAATAAGAATCTGAGTTTGGGAATTTATAGTCTAGATTTTTAGTTTTGCAGTAACAAAAAAAAAAATAATATTTTTTTGATAATACATTGATTTTTTTATAAGTAAAGAAAACATTCGAGTGCTCTACAATCATAATTCTTCACAAAGTGACTTGATTGTTATGACAATGATTCCAACGATTATGATTGCAGCAGAATCATCTATGGTTATGATGGGAGTGTTGGCACTATCAACAATGATAACAATGGCCTTGATGAAGATGACAATGAATGGAATTCGAAATTTGTTACAAAATTATTTTGCATTAAATATAAACTAATGAACATGAACATAGAATTAAAAAAATATTAATAAAAAAGGCATCTTTTATTGCTTAGTTCCTCCAAATTTTGTCAGTGTTTGTCGTCATCGAAATTCCTCCCCCCCCCCCCCCTCTTGGCAAACTATTCTAATTTCAACACACTCTGGTAAAGTCTCACAGAACTGAACAAAGGTAACATAACCCGTCCAAAGTTAGATTATTATTCACTTCACATTTACAAGACAAATTTTGAATACTAATTACTTGTATAAGGACCAGACACACACTTGCAAGTTGTCTCCGAACTAAACAGACTTGTATAAACTTTGCACTGTCCTCCAATCCTTGCGAGATAAATGAAGTTGAATTCCCCCATTCCTAATTTCAACAACCAATCATATTTCAGCATTTCATTTCCCCTCCCTTCCCCAACTTTAGTTTTCCTACATGGCAGAGAAATATGGATAAAGATGTCAGTCAACGGCAAGAGCTGGACAGAGTAACATTAACCTTCCTTCTCTCTAGAACAAAGAGAAATAAAATAGGAACAAAAAGGAAACTAAATTGACTGAAGTCTTTTTTCCAGATTTCTTGCCATTCAGGGAAACTTTTAAGAGAAGAAGAGTGGGGAAATGAAAAAGTGCATTCTGATTGGTTGTTGTTTCTGCCTGTCACAACCAATCAAATTATGCCATTTCATATCCCTATTTTAGTTATAGAAAATTCTGTTTGATTCAAAGAAAAATAAACTTGGCTCTTTGTGTCTTTGTGTCACACTTATTGAACTCGAATTTGAAAAAAATCAGAACAGCAATGTTAACGTGCTCATGAACGAGAATACAATTTGTCTTCTTTTATTTAAGATTTTGCTCCTATATAGGCAAACTGAAAGGTGTTGAAAGGAAGGTAATTTGAAACAGTGCAATATAATTTATGTTAATGTGTTGATGGCTGGGTGTGAATGAGTCGATGACTTGGTGTAAATACATCGATGGCTGGGTGTGAATGTGTCGATGGCTGGGTGTTGATGCTTCGATGGCTGGGTGTGATTGCGTCGATGGTTGGGTGTGAATGCGTCAATTGACTGTTCTGATAGATTGTTGCTGTTTTTTTTAAATTTCTATGACGAAGTGTGATTGAGTCATCTACTCTATGTAAATATTTTTTTGTCCCTTATATTAGTAACAAATAAAATCTACAAATATTGCTTGAATGTTTTTAATATTGCGATTTTCGACTAACTAATCAGCATTAAATATTCTTGCAGTGTATTGTCTACATGGGTAATAACATCACTTTCGTTTGTCGACTTGGATTATGACATCATACAAAGGCTGCATTTGTGCAACATTTGGTTATGATGTCACAATCGTTTGTCGACTTAGGTTATGATATCACACCTTTTCGATGCCTCTATGTCTCGTTATATCACACTTATTCGTCGACTTAAGTTATGATGTCACATTCGTTCATAGGATTAATCCTATATCTGTCGACTTGAGTTATAACTCACACTTGTACATAGGATTAATCCTATATCCATCGACTTAGGTTATGACATCACACAATCCTAAGATGACACTAAAAATATTTTTTTACAAATTTAATATTAAATTATATTAGAGAATATATATATATATATATAATTTTAACACTTGCCTTTATAATAAGGAAGAAAGGTCGAACAGAAACATTGGAATGATTATTGAACTCGAATTTGAAAAAAAATCAGAACAGGAATGTTAACGTGCTCATGAACGAGAATGCAAGATTACCAAAAATTTTACACCAACAGAATATTGTTCAAAATGTTGGCTCCATTGATTTTACCATGTCTCAAAGCTCTATGTAAGCTAAATTGTATCGGCGTGTACCATTGCGATAGCAAACTGGGGGCAAAGATGCGTTCAAATCGTCCTTACAAATGACCGCATTCAAAAATGAAAAATAAAAGAAATGCGAGTCGACCATTTGATCAATCGAATCGTTACCAGTTGTATTTCATTCAGCATCAAATCGACAGTTACGAAACCAGAGAAAACAAATAAAAAAAGATGGCCAATTGAAGGTGTGCAAAGACATGGGCATCAGCATGAACATCACCAACATCATCAAGGGTAAACTAAGATCGAAGCACAATGATTTAAACAGTCAATGTTGCGAATTTGATGTTAGGGGCAACACGTAATTGTTATTGCTCGATCGAGAAGGTGGTGGTATTACAGACACACAATTGATCAATTTCGCAGATGCTTGTATTCACGACATTTCCACAAATCCAGCTCATAATTTGGCTTACAAAAATGAGCAAATGTTGGTCGACTAAATAGAAACAATTAAAATAAAGTTATTAAATTAAAGCATAGAAACAAAACTAGAAATTTGTATACATAATAAGTCGAGTATATAAGTTTATTCAGTATGGATAAACTACCAATCCAAGTATTACCTTACAATGGTCCTCTTCTCTGTTACAAAAAGATTCATCCAGAAGCAAGAGCTCCAAAATATTCAACTCTGGGATCAGCAGCTTGTGATTTAGACGCCATTGCAGATATCACATCAGCTCCAGAAGAATAATGTGCACTAGCTCTGGGTCTTCGATTACTGTATCCCGCTGATAATTTTGGGTACATGATTCCTCATACTTCGATTGGAAAGAAGATCTTCAAATTTATGCCGGTGTGTGCAATCCAGATTATCGCAGAGAACTACACATCTGTGCCTTGAACATTGTGCCGAATGTATTGACTGTCAACAAAGGAGACTACATCGTGCAATTATTAATTCTTCCATATACATGACCTGTTATTTTCGAAAGTCGCAAGGTAAACCTTGACTCCGAGCGAACACGAGGAAGGATGTTTTGGATCTACTGGAAGGCAAATCTCACCATCAAGCTCTCGACTCGCAAACCCATAGGAAAATGTCGGGTAGAAATGTATTTTTTGTTTGATTATATTATTGTTAAACTTATTGGGAATACTCATTATGATGTAATGGTGTGTTTCAGACCTACAGCAGATACATATAATGATGCAATTGTATGTTTCGGACCAAGGTTTTACATAGGAGTGGATGATTTCGAAAACTGTATAAAAATTTTGGATATGAAAAATGTTTTGAAATTCTGATACTATTATAATCAGCTATATCCATTAGTTCAACTATCTATATTTGGAATAAAAAATGGATCAGCAATGAATGCACAAACACACATTACAAAGAAATTTCGATATTGCAAAAAAAATCATTGTCGTTGATGAAGAAAAGAAGTTTATTGACTTAAGCGATCTGCATTTTTAAGTTTGTTAATGGGGATTCACAATTAGGAAAATGGGATACCCGTCTGAAGAAATAATAACCAAAAAACAAAATTTTTATTTGCAACTACAATTGAATTATTATCATGTCCTACAATCAAAGAAGGTATTGCCAAAAAAATGAAACAAATTATACATGGGGTAGAAAATTACCTGGATAAAGATAGAAAACAAAGATTGGCCAATACCATAAACAATATTTTTGTGTCCCAATTCCAAAGGGTCGTTTCACATGTAGCTTCCAAATTTGCTGCGATGACCATTAAGAACGAAAGAAAAATTACTCTACTGTCATGTAAATACATATACAATTGGGAATATTTAGATTTTTTATAAGTGTTTACTGTATTTGAAATGTTGTGTAATGAAATAAAAAAATATACATTTTCAATTATTGGAATGGTGTAGATAAGTTTTTACTGTATTGGAATAGTTTTGTAATAAAATTAAAAAAAGTATCTATCAATTATTGTTTATTTTATTGTTATGTGGTGCAAACCTTACATCAGCATCAGTCTGATGCGATGGCCGGCTAAAACAATGTGAAATTAATTATGTCTGCATTAATTTAATGCGATTACAGCCTACAATGACATGACAGTGGCCTAAAATGATGTGAAGGTGGCCTAAAATGATATACAGATGATGATGTCATAATCCAAGTCGATGAATGAGTGTAACATCATAACCTAAGTCAACGAATGAGGGTGATATCTGAGGGGGCACAAGAGACACCTAGTTTGAAGTCATAATCAAAGTCGAGGAATGAGTGACATCATAAACAAAATGAGTGGAAGGGAGTTGGGAAATTAAATGGTCTAATCTGATTGGTTGTTGAATAAACATTGGGGGTTATAACAACACACATTGGTAAGTTTTTTCCTTGGTACAAAACAAATATGTCCATAATTTAAATTAGTTGCTTGCTCATTTTACATTATATTCCCCTTTCGACTTCATTAATCAACTAATCAGAATATTCCACATTTTATATTAATTCCCCCCTCTAACTTTCAACAACCAATCAGAGAACACTGTTTCATTTCCCCACCCTTCTCCTCCTTTCAGTTTGCCTATTTGGCAGAGAAATCTGAAAAAAAAAAAAAAAGACACCAGTTGGCGGCAAGAGATGTACAGAGAAACATCAAGGTTCCTCCTCTCCCAGAACAGAAGAGAAATAAGTTAAGAATAAAAATGTATGCTATTTAATAAATATACCTTATATATAAGGTCATTTTCTATTTTTATACTTACCTTATTCCTTTTGCTCTGAAGTGGAGGAAGGTTGATGTTTCTCTCTCTATCACCATCGACTGACGTATTTTTTCCAGGTTTCTGCACCATATAGGGAAAATGAAAGGAGGGGAATGAAACAGTGTTCTCTGATTGGTTGTTGAAAGTTGTAGGGGGAATGTTGTAATTGCTATGTTACAGTTATGATAAAATGTGCAGGTATTTGTTGCAATTGCTGTGTGTTGTAATCCCATCAGTGCAGTTCCAAGAAAACCTACAAATGTGTGTTGTAATCATATTGGTGCAGTTCCAAGAAAACCTAAAAGTGTGAATTACATTCGCTTTGGTGCCATTCCGAGAAAAACTTGCAGGTCTGTAGTAATTGCTTTGGTGCTATTACAAGAAAACTTGAAGGTGTGTGTTTCAATCGACATTTCCCACTCCTAATTTCAACAACCAATCAAGTTGCTGCATTTGACTTCCCCTCCCTTCCCACCATCCAGTTTAGCCTATTTAGTGGCAAGATCTAGAAAAATTTGTTAGTTGACTGTGAGAGATGGACAGTGGAAGAGCAATAAGGAATAAGTATAATATATACTATATGCTACATACTTTGTACTATATATAGTATATTATATAGTTTATGTACTATATACTACATATATACAATATATACAGTATATTTTAAACTTATTGCTTATTCCTCTTCTGCTCTGGGAGGAAGGTTGAGGTTTCTCTGCCGAATCTCTTGCTGTCGACTGACATCTTTTTTCCATGTTTCTCCCTCATATAGGCAAACTAAAAGTATGGGAAGGGGGGGATGGGAAATGGTGTGGTCTGATTGGTTGTTGATTTCCCCCATCCTAATTTCAACAAACAATTACATTGAAGCATCATTTCACTTCTCCTCCCTTCCCCTCTATCCTGTTTAGCTTACATGATGGTGCGATCTGGAAAAATATGCCAGTCGATGGCAAGAGATGGACAGAGAAAAACATCAACCTTCCTCCTATACCAGAAGAGGAATAAGAAATAAGTGCCATATATATAATATATACACTATATATACTATTTATCTATGCATATAGTATATATTATATATTTTAGAGTATATATTATACTTATTCCTTATTACTCTTCAGCTCTGGAAGGAAGGTTAATGTTTCTCTTTCCATATCTTGCCGTCGACTGACGTCTTTTATCCAGATTTCTCCACCATATAGGAAAACTGTAAGTATGGGTTGGGAGGGGAGGGGAAGTGGTGTACTCTGATTGGTTTTTGATTCCCCTTATGCCTAATTTTAACAACCAATCAAATTGCAGCAATAAACTTCCCCTCCCTTCCCTTCTTTCAGTTAAATAACTATGGCATCAATTTCCATAAATGCAAATGCAGACAAGGTGTCCACTATTGCATTTGAAAAAAAGTGAAATGAATGACTAAAAGTCAACTGAAGTATGTTGTTAGTAAATTATCAAACAAATAAACAAATGCTAAAAAAGGTTTCAGGCATCCTTTCCCTATTTTTTCAATTATTCACCTTCATGGTTCTCATGTTTGAGTTCTTTGTATTTGTTCATTAAACCAACAAGTTTCAAATCAAACACATTTTCCCTCGTGAGTCGAAATTTACTTGTGCCATACCAAGGAGACGCGATATTAATTTGCCTGTTATGCATCGTATTTATAGCTTGATCTTAAGATACCACATACTATTGTTGGGAGAAGGTTATGGATAGTAAAATATTAATGGCTTCCCCGAAGCCAGGTAATGTATTTACAATTACCATTGTTTTTTGCATCCTCTTTTCTCCAGTTTGTCACCATTACTATTTATGGGCGAATATATGAAATTAATGTGATAATTTGCAGCCATATAGTTTAATCGAAATGAGTTTTATCTGTCTAATTTCGAAATTATTCAAATTATTTACCATATTATTAAAAATTTCAAGCATTTGTTACAAAGTCTGTAACAAATCGACAATTTTTTACATAATCTATATTTTGTATAGTTTTATTAATTGTTTTGCATAAAATTATAAAATTAGTAGACTTTTCAAAAGCATTGCAACAATTTTTGCATTCATTTTAAAGAAATTTGAATACAGTTTTCATTAAACCTTTCTATTGGTTGGGAAACCCATGTATGAAGAATCTATACAACAACTTATGAATATTTTCAAAATGTTTCACAGGTTCATGTGTCATTTGTACACAGACACCATACATGCATTGGCAATTACCAACTCTTTGGAAAAACTGTGGAGTTCGTGTCCGAATCAGGTAAACATATGTATCGCAACCAACAAAAAAAAAAACATTTTCAATACGTACGACCTTTTCGTTGAACAAATAACGGAAGAAATGTGTCTATATAGTAAATTACGATAAAATTAGAGATATCGATGGAAAAGAGGCCACTTTTATTACATCTCTAATTATACTAGGCTACATTTTGTCAGAGAAACATTTTCTAATTGTGAAAATAATTCATCCACTCTTCAAATTATACTATTATAGTCTACCCGAAAACATTGTTCATTAACTGATAAGAATGTATTCCTTTACAATCATTGTATGACAAGAACGTTGATCAATTCGAAACCTTTGGTTTTTTTCATTACTCACGAAAGAGGATGCAAACAATGCATCAGGTCCCATCTAAAGTACACGAATTTCATGAAAAATGGTGGTATTTTGGCAGATTTCCAAAATTTAGATTCATATTTTATTTTTGGGTTTTTACCAAACATTCGAGCATACTGCAACTCTGTTTGCAACACGTTGGTGAGCGAACAGAAATGTCTCGATCCTTCCTACCAAGAACCCTTTAAAATGTTGATGATCTCTTTGGCTTATTGGCGAGCGGCTAAACCGAACCACTATGATGCACATATATTGTATTTAAGCGACAGAAGTCCTATCACCATCGAAGGAAAAAAGAATAACAATCTACAAATCGACCAAATTCCAAAAGCCTTGCCTTGGAATAACACAAAAGAAATACAACTATGCGGAAAATGCACTTGCCGAGTTTCTAAATTACTCGAATACTCCCTACTCATCAGAAGTGGAATTGAAGCTTTTAATTGATTTTCTGTACAAGACTGGTAGACAAAAAAACGAAATTTTGTCCCTGACGAAGAGTCAACTTAATGAACTGATTGAAAGTGAAAAAACTGAACTTAAAACCAAAACAAAAATATCAATAATGTGTATTCTTTCTCAGTTTACTCATACACTAAATGCATTTGTGAATCATCCATCATGTTCTATTTTCAAAAACTTGAATAGACTCTTTGACACCCAATATGAAAAAATCAGTTTGATTTACATTACCTTGTACAAAAAATTAAGAGGAGTGAGGCCCAATCGGGGAGTGTTTTTTCATGCCAGGCAAAATAATTTCCTGGTGCGTGACATGCAGTCAATCATAGATTATTTCAAAGTACACTTGGGCATTGTAAAAAAATGTCCACTTTGAATTACGCAAATAAACTAATGTTGAACGATAATGACCTTCAGAAAATATTACTCGACCAACTCACATATAATTATAAAAATTAATTTTAAAAAAATAATTTTTTTAAAATGGTAACTCGATCGTATATAACTGCAGGAACACATCAAACCTCTTCAATCAGTCATTGTTGTCGAGACGAGTATTATGTCGATGAGGTGTGATAAACATGGAGCATGTGCCCACCAACATGCCTTCTGTCAATGTTGTATTTGTGGATACAATGCTCAGTATCTCGACGTATATGATTTACCTCGCATACATCAGAGATGCAGAGATCGTCCTTGCCAAATTCTTCGACGGAAATCAGCGGACAGCAAGGGGGTGAAGATGGTGATGCTGCAACCGTTGCCATCAATGTTCCTGTCTCTGTTGTAGATGATGATGTTCACTCGATTTGCATCGTAGACTTTCAAGGTTTTGAAATACTTCAAATATTTTACATAAAGAAGTTGGCTATTTTCAACATTGAAACAAATCGCATACTACACTACATTTTTGGACCTCCATGTAAGCTAACTTGTTTCAGTGATAAGACCAAATCAGTCATCCAAAATTCGATTTTACATGTGCATGGAATTCAAATGGAATGAAGGATGGGTACCTCAGAAGTGAGTTTTTAGTATGGGGAAAAAATGCTGAGGAATTACAAACATATCTATGTTTCAAGAGTGGAAAAATACAAGATTTTGAGCAGTCAATTCCTGCCCCCATACCTATTCACCAACTCGACCCACGACCTTGAAAACCATATACTAAATTTTCTAGAGGAGGTGAAGGATGCAGTTGACTCGGAACTTTTCTCATGATGTATCACACACTGTGGACTTTGTGAGATGGAGAATGTGTGTGATTTTGAATATGTTTTATTTAAAAAGAATATATGTTTGTAAAGTGTGTTTTTGTATGTAATTTTGTATGTTTATTTGCATATCAGATCTAATCATGACCCTAAATAAAGAAAAAATAAACAAATACATTGATACAATTTTGGATTCTCAAAAAAATATCCTACCTTTAACTATAATTCCTATTCCACTGAAATATATAATAAACTTCTGCATCATATACAAGATGGAGAAATATTCAATAGTTGTTACATAGAAAAATCGATATAAAAATTGTCTATTCAATGTAAAAAAACCACATGAAATATACGTGATTTTAAAAGAGTTAATCAATCAACATTCATTTATAGATTTTGTCATTTTTTCTTGCGTAAAATTAAAGACCAAGTGGTTCTCGATGATCGGGATAAACGCCTGTTTAAAATAAACTGGTTTATTTTCGCAGTGACTCAATTTCTAGATAATTTTCCAAGTTCAGAAACCTTGTTTCGACGAGCACTGATAAACCTTCGTCGTGGAGGAAGAGATTTCGACTTAATTGACAACATTTCAAATAATTCGTCCATTTATTTGTGTATTTTTAATCAGTTCACAAAAACCATCCTTGAAGTGTTTATGCAAGGTTTAAATAATATTGACAAAAGTTTTGACGATGCGGATAAATTGACATTATTGGACAGGACTGTTATCCCTAATGATTATTTCGAAGTTTCGAAAAATACTGCTACGGTCGGGGAGGTCCAAGGTGACAAAACTAGAGACGAGTTTCACGTGGAAAACGACCAAGTGTTGGATCTGCTCGATCCGAACACGGCCACGATAGAAGCAAATTATGGCAATAATGGTGAAGATGTGGTGAT